>CM035591.1:74406697-74721919 GCA_020423425.1 Chrysopa pallens
ATTAAATTAATAAAGTTAATACAAGTATATTTTGTGTTATTAATTGAACAGTGGCTAATAGCGTTCCCGGATTCTCCTTAGTTAAATATTACTTCGTAAATTATTAACTAAGTAAAGGTTTTGGAATAGCACCATAGTCTATTACCCTGGTGACAGCGAAAATTGCCTTAATAATAAGTGACGTACACACATTCTATAAAGTGCTAATTTTTATAGTTAATTTCTATAAAAATCTGGTTACGACAATATATATCTACAAAGTAACCGCTATGAAGCGGCAAACCCAATACCAGTGTCAAAAATTAAGAATAAGAGTTCTCTTTGTATTACCGATAACCATTTTATAATAAAAAACTTCTTGCTTAAAATACATTTGTTTTGTATAAGCAAGCTTCTTATTCTAGTAAACTTTTTTATGTATATCTAATTTAAAAGTTTACTGTTTTAAAAAGCTCATAACATAATATGTATGTGGATAAAATATTATAAAGAAGTCAGCAGGTATAAATAATTACGACTTTTTTGTTTTTTACACTTTTACTTTATCATAAATCATCCCACTTTTGTGTATGTTTTAGTTTTGTTCATACCTACTGCTGTAAATCACACTACACCAACGAACAATATAGAAAAACAAATTGTTGATGAACATTGAAACATCAACTATTAAGCCGAGGAAGATTTGAGTTTTATGGTTCAGGTCAATAAGTATCTGATTAAAAATATAATAAATATTTCACTCCAAAATTATCAAAACCACATGTTATCTTTCTGCCAATCCATTGTCTTTACTTTATAAACACGTTTAATGATAATAATATAAATATGATACAAACACATAATGCATCATTTTAAATAAACCCCGAGCAAACTTTGGAAGATGGATATTTGAAGAAATTTTTACTATCGTTTGAAAATCGAGAAATTTTTTGAAGAGTAAAGTTTTGAACAACACATGTGGCGTAGCCATTTATAACTTTTAATCAGAGGAGGATTTAACCTTAGTGCTCCTGGGCACTGATTAAAACGAGTCCAGTTTCTATATAATACCATTTTTAAGTAGAAATTGCAGTAATCGGCTGAAACCTTATAGAATGTTTTAGAACACCCCTAATTTCAAAAGATCTAGCGGATTAAAAGTTATGTGGTACTTATATGCATATATCATACGGAAATGGTTAGAAACGGCTTAAAACGCCAAAATTCAGTGACAACGTCTTTCATCCAAATTAGATCGAAATGAATAAGGAGTGTTAAAATTATAAATTTAAATAATTCTTAAATAACTATTTATCACTGAATCTTTTTCTCAATTTTTTTGATTGAAACTGCATAATTTTGAACACAATTTTTATAATGAAAAATTACTTTATTTATTATAATTAGAAGTTTTAAATATGTTAACAGTTTTCAAAGTATTTTCCATAACGCGGAGAAAATTCATTTTCTCCCTCTCTGAATTTGTTCGCCCCTAAAAATTCACCCTGGGCACTCGCCCCGACTGCCCCTATCATAAATCCAGTGCTGCTTATAACTATAATTTTACACTGAGTCAAAATATCCTCTTTATATAGTCTCTTTATACAGGGACTGCAAACTAGTTCCGTGGATTAAAAAAAAGGTTGAACATAATATTTAAAGTGTTTTTAATCATCAGGTACTAAATGGTCACACAGCTAAGGAAATTTCAAATTTCATCTTGAAAAATATTTCGTCTTTTGCTAAGGCGATGGTTTGCTAAATCGGTGGATTATATAAAATGTCTCATTACAGCGTTTCCAAATATTATACAAATCATTACTTCTTTTGCAAAACGAAGCTGAGTAATGTTATAGTAGCAGACTAACTTTGTCAATAAATCAAGGGTGTAGGGAGGGATTCAAACATTCAAGCATCTCTCACAAGTATAGCTTAGTAAGCACAAAATAATATGTTGACGTATTCAACATTGAAAATTGAAAACGGCAAAAACTGAATGCTATAAATAGATAGTTTTGAATGGGAATCACTCCCAAAAATTTTTCAATTATTATTATTTTGTTTTAGTTTGTATAGTAAAATTAATTGTAGACAATTTTCGAAGCGAAAATATCTACTTTCTATCAAAAAACATAATACATTGTTATTAAAGAATAAAATAAAAAAGTTGTAATTTTAAATTGGTTTTTTAAGTGGAGTTTTTTTTTTTTTCACATTAACATTGTGTGACAATACAATTTATTATCTTTATTCAATAATAATAATTGATTTTATTGAACTTGTTAAAATATTTTTTGAATAAATGCGTAAAGTTTCGTTATAATAATTATATAAATATTTATCTCTTACGAGGAGCTTACGTCAAGCTGAAATGCCAAAACAGTAATTGAGATCAATAAATTTTTAATGAGTTTACGACAAAAATGTTAACTTTTGACATATAAATAAAAGTTATTCAGTATACGATAGAAAATCGTCCAAAACATAGAAATAAATAAAAAGATCAAACATGTGAAATATTCAAATATATGTAATTTTTTTAATCGCTTTCATTACATGAGCTTACGACAATTCGATTATAAAGAGACGTAAAGCGATTGGATTTCGGTTTTTTGGAAGCTTTGATAGGAAGTATGAAATATGTTTGAAGTTGTTTGATGGGATTTACTTTGTATACCATATACAACTTTCTCCATTGAAGTCCTAAAGAGGAAAAGGTGGTAATAAAACTGTTTTCTTTCTTTCAATTAATATCAGAAAAAATTTTAATAGCTATTTTTAAATAAAAAACCAAACCCAGTTACGATTTGCTGTGACAGTTTTTCACAAAAATTTGACAAAAAATCTTCCCATTTTACAAAACATGTCAATCAATTTCACATCGATTACAAAAAATCGCATCTCCCTATCATGCTTAGAACATATTAAATTGCCATTTATTTAATCATATAATCTTTTCCCATTAAAAATGTTTATTAGGCTCAATGCATATTGGGGCCCGCGTTAGGCAGCAACACGCGAACGCGCCACTTGCGTCGTGTTGGGGAATATATATTGCCAGGCAATTCTCTCGTCCAGTAGACGCGGATTTTTTTTATTCTGTGTTTTGTTTGTTAGTGTTTTATTGGTAGACTCGGGATACGTACCATGCGAAGCATGAGAAACTATGTCTCGGGGTCTATTTCACGCGTTTGTCGCATCTCGTCAGTTGCGATGCGTAGCGTCGTATTGTCTATTTGCGCTGACCAATTCATTTGTGTATGTTACAGAAAACCACAATGTACAGTGTGGCTTCGCAGGTGCCACACGTGCCGCAATATGCGCCGAGCATAACAAAAATATTTTTCCCATTTCTCCATTGGTTTTGAAAATAAAATCGGGTTAAAGACTATTGGATGTCTAAATCACAATGTGATTCATTGCGTATTTTAATTTAATTCGATTTTTTGTTTGCAATATTATAATTTCTGTTGAAAATGGGAATATATTTACATAAGTCGTAAACTGGCGCTTCTTTTGAGTTAGTTGTTTACTCTTTGTGCAAAGATTTCAAAGATTGTATGGTTGGAAAATGATTTTAGGATATAATTGTGGATGATTGGATGTCTTAGGGGTTTTTTCGTGATCTCCCGAAGATAACGGTTTTGGAAATGCTGCATTTTCGTGATTGATGACGATACAACATGTTACTGGTGTGCCTGGTTCAAAAACACATAAGATATTTAGGTTTAATAATTAAATGGTATTATAATTTTAAACAATGCAAAATCATCACACCGTTTGTTAATTATATTAATAATGGTATGGAATAAAGTAATTGTGAATACAATATAGTTAGATGCAATTTTAGAAATACTTTAGGCTATAAATTACATTAAACAATATGTTCAGCTGTATTATTATATATTTGTGTAATGTATGAGGCCACAATTATAAATTATGCTTTAAATATAAGCAGAATTCGAAAACAAGGTACCGTTAAAAAGTAATACTTAAGATTTTGATGCACACGTGAACATACTATTATTTAAATAAAATGAATTATGTTTATTTATCTCACATTTTTATTTTTTGCTTTTTAAAGTATTATATATTAGTGCTTGAATATGCCACATATTTTTACTTGACATATAAAGAATATATCAAGTTTATTCATTTTAGTCTTAAGTGCGTAACGCTAGAAAATATTGACACCACAAACAAACTTTCGGTATAGGTGTGTTTATAGCATCACTTATTAGTCTATTTTTGCATATTCAACCGTCCTTCCGTCCATCATGGAAATAGTTCAAAACGAAAAAAATATATCGAGTAGAAATTTTAGGTACGTATATTAGACGTAAAAATTGTACACATACCATAAAAGCTTCTAAAAAATACCATAAAAGTTTAATTTAAGCATTTGTAATACTATTTTTGTAAGTTTTATTTCACACAACTCTGATAGCTTAATATGTAGACAGTAGTTCATTTTAAAAATTAATTAAAAAGCACATAATAGGACACCTTTTTGATAATATTTTTTTGCATTTTTATAGTTTTCTCTGCTACGTTGACGGATGTTTATTTTTATAGCACAATGTATTAAGAACAGTACATGCGAGGTAGTTATAATGATCGATCTAAATACAATTAAATTAATTAGAGTTGGTTGTTAATAAAACCACAATAAGTTTAAATGAAACTTGAATCATATAAAATTATTCGAAACAATTAAAGTGAATGATTGAATTCGATTGTGTGTGTCATTTTACCTTTGGCCACCGTATCTGTTACACAAATGTTACGAAATTACATCAAATTTTTTATAGCTAGAAAAGTTGTACAATAATTATTAACAAGTTCCAACAATTAATCATTTTGTTACTTGTTTCAGAGTGCAAAATTAGGCCAGCATGTTTGAGCTCAACCTTTTTTCTGTATCTACTTATTTATTGTTAAAATTTTGTTCTTAAACTGACAAATATTTCCAAATATAAGTTTTAATATTGCGTTTAAATTTTTAAATAGTTGTGAAAATATTAATTTTTATTTATATTAATGTAATTAATATCTAATTATCAAATTTCAACCTATTTTTTACTTTATAATGTCAATAAATACATTTGAAAAAAAATATGTCATAAAAGCTAAATACGTAAAATTACAATATTACTTCAAAGACAACGATTAGAGATATTTTGTTTTTTTAAAGATTCTAAAAAATGAATTTTTATACTCAACAAACATTATATGTCGAGTATATTAATTTTACTCTAAAGTTTGTAATTCTACCTAATATTGACCGCAAATACACCGAATTAGTCCATATCCGACTGTCTGTCCGTTCGTCACCACGATAACTCAAACACAAAAAGGCATAGCGAGCTGATATTTTGGTGATGTATTCTAACCATAAAAAGTGAGTGAGCAACCATTCTAACCATAAAAAGTTCGTGAATGAGCAAAAACGGTCCATTAGGTCCAATTGATCCTAAACTCAACTTTCAAACTATAAAACATAGAAGAAAAGTTCAAATACAAAACATGTTAATTTTTTGAAACAAATAACTTTTATTTGAAACATTGTTTCGTAAAATGTTTGAGTTCTCCACAATTGAAGCTCAAATTTGTCTAATAAACACATATAGGTAATAAACAATAGATATTATTATTATACATATATAACTGTATAGACTGGATATTTATAGTATTTTATGAATGCTAATTAAAAATAGTAAAAACAATGAAATTCAATCATATGTCGAGTATCTAAGCAATTAATAAAGTTAATAACAATTTATAAAGAGGTGAAGCTTATGAGTTGAATAAAAGATATTGTTTTTTTGAATTATATTCAGTTTAATGCTACTTCCAGAAAAAATAATATACATGAAATGTTACTTTCTAGGTCGATTTTCTTCCTTAAATGAACGGTGGAGTATTATTTTTTTTTTAAATTTCATTCTTTATTCATTCTTTTAATATGCTCTAATTTAATGAGTGAACTTAAAATTGAATATCGCATAAATTAGATTGATTGTAAAATGACACAAATCAAATTTAAATAGTGATTAACGAAATTTTAACCAGTAACTCCATAGCTCCATTAAAATTAATTTTAAACATATTACTACTTACTTATGTCAAGTGAATGTACGTATGAAATCAAAAACTTTGTAGGGTTTCAATGAAAGCACACTATTTTCTTAACGAAATAGAATGATAATTATTGTATATGTTGTAATGTACAGTAGACTTTCTCAAGTACCTATCTATAGAAAGAAGTATTTATAATATATATACACACAATATCTGTAATATATCAAATGTTGAAAAGCATACGTTAACTTTTGTATTATGTATTTATTACCGTATAGCCAAGTAGTATAATGTATTGTATATGTATATGTAACAATTCAACATGATACATATTGAATTTAAAACATAATTGTGTATAATGAAACCTTCTTGTGTACATATTAATCTAAGAGCCAGTTGCTGCGAAAAAAATACTCGAATTCTAACATGCTCTCATTTTGATTGTCGAAATATATACAAATAATTGAAAAAATATAGAATGCAATTTAGACATTTGACATTTATAAATTTCACGAAAGCATTTGACTCTGCATCAAATCTTTTACAAAACAATGTATCGATAACACAAACATACAAATATTAAATAATATGTACAAAAACACCGAGGCTAAAATACGCTTAGAAACTTTCAGGCCGTATTTTCCGATAAAATCGTAGTAAAACAGGAAGATCCTCTTTTTCAGATTCTGTTTAATACAGTATTAGAAACAACCTTCCAACATATAAACCGGGAAAATAAAGCAATAAAAATTAAACGATAGTTCCTACATAACCTTTGCTTCATGGATGATATTGTTAATTGATCGATTGTGATATTTTTGCTTCCTCAGTCGAACAACTTAAACTAACAATAGAGAAATTTGCACTTAATAGCTAAACTAGCAGGCCTAAAAATGAATATTAATAAATCTAAACTTATGACCAATAAAATAAAGACTTCATTGATAACGATGAAATGTAATGAGTAAGCGACTGATGTTGGTCAAGTCAAAAAGCCAGCAAAAGTAAATTGATCGAATAATTTTCTAATTGCTCAATCTTAGGTTCTGAAGATCATTGTCTAGTTTAGATTTGTCGAATGAATGAGGCCATTTTTATTAAAATTTATAAACGATGCCCGTAACCTATTTATAAGTTTACAATCTGATATTCTTAAACCACGAATTATCGATTTATCGAATGCATAAGGCGCCATTTTTATTTAAACTTTATAAACGACACCTATAACACTTATTTTTAAGTTTACTTCCGTTTTTCAATCGTAGAGGTTGATTTATTGAAAATGTGAAATACGTTTTTAATTTTAAAAAACATGCTAAAAGTAAAGCAGGTGCTGTTCAGACAATTCCGAAGTTTTGAGTTGAAATGGTTATTTACAAAAATGTCTATATTTTTTCTTCCATTTCACATAGTTTAATCTAGAATTTCCAAATACCCTTGTGGATTCCCTTGTTTTGAGTTACATGCCAGATTTGTTGAATCTCTTGAAATAGTTCACATTCACATAGTAGTTTGGAAAGTGGGTTCATATGTCCATCAGAACAAATATATTACAGTTAAAAAATATGCCAATTTAGATAGTCAATCTGTTATTATTATCGGGATGTCGAATATGGAGTTCTTTTATTCAGGGAAAATATGTGAATAATAATACGATATTACAAGATTCATTACCGGGCTACCAGCTACTAGCTTCTAAAGCCTATATTGATATAATATTATGTGATATGCATTGGAAATCTTCTTTGAAAAGTCTGTAGTACACCTAAGTATAATTTTAAATTGAACTATAAGTAATCGTATATGATTAAATTTTTGATTGTGAAAGAATACTATGTTCGCTAGATTGTATTTTAAAGGAATCCACGTAGATAAAAGTTTAATTGTATAAATATTGAATATATTTCATTTGTATCTAGTATTATTTTGAACAAATTACATTTAAATTACGTTTTAAAATTGATTAATTTTTATCAATTATTATTTCGAATATTTGTATTTTAATTTAATTAAATTGAATAAATACTCAGAGAGCAGATTATAAATAATTTTGCTTAATTTTATACGTGTGTGATAATATTAAAATAACTATTTTAATTTGCTACAAAATTATGACGACTGTCATTTTTATAACTCAAATACTTATAGATATATGGTTCTTAAAAAAAGAATGTTGGCGGAAAAACTGCGATTTTGTAGCATTTTTTTCGGATTTTTGCCAATTACATTTAATGAAGTATTATTGATTTTTACAATCCTTGAGATGCTCTGTTAGCAAAATAGCAGCAAATAACTTGTAAGTTCGCCATTTCGTAAGTACAGCATTCCTAGGGCTGCAAATCAGGATTTAAACTAGTAATAAACCAAAATTCATGTTCAAAAATCAGTTGTACTAAATTATATTTTATTTGAGAAAATGTGCGACAAACTCGTTTATTTTGGCCCATCATTCCAACACTTTAAGAGCCCATAAAATATTTGAATTAGAAAAACGAGGTTGTTCTCATATAATAGTAAATTTGAATTACTTTAAAAAATGGTGATTACAACAATTTTACAAACACCTTAAGAGTTAACAATTATATCTCTATAATTGTTTAACTTAGAAATACAAAATTTGCTCATTTTATAGCAAATTTAAACTGCTTTGAGAACTATACAGTTAATGAGTAAAAAAAATTGCCATAAAATCAATGCTTTATTTCGCATTTTGTTTGAACAGCATCCTGAGGCCGCCTTTTAATGTAAATTATTTAAATTATTTTATAACATATTATAATTCTGGAAAAACTGAAATCAAAAGAGTTATAAATTATTCAAATATGTTCTTATAATAAAGATATTGATTGATGGTTGAAAGGCTTTATGAAGTTCCATTATTATGTTTCTTTATAATTAGAAAACTAATTTTTGTTACAATATCTACCTTTAGTTTATTGACAATTGTTTTTTACGCCATATTCATATAAATGTGAAGATTTGGAAGACATATTTTGTTTACATAGCGTGCATTAGGAAAAACTCTTCGGATGATTAAATGTGTTAGACAATGAGAAAATTATAAAATGTTTTTGAAGATGATACAATTTTATAATAAAAACATACGATCATAATGTATTGGGTTTCTGCTTTTTTTTTTTACAAAGACCAATGTATAATTGTTCATTGTGACAATAATAATAGCAAATAAATTTTCAAGGGAAATTGCAATTTCTTAAATTGAAATGATTAATCTGTAGCAATTATAGAAACGCGGGCAATATGCGCAGTTTGATCAACCGCTGGTCTAGTTAGGATATTCGTGTTGATTATATTATACTTTAATGACTTAACCTGTAGCAATCTAATATATATATAATTAAATCCATAGAATTCGTAGAAAACATTACGTATATCCATCTATAAAAAAACACTTTCAACTGTTCCAAGTGTCTCCAAAAATTTTAAAAGTTTCCTGTACGCGTTTTGTGGCTGTGATTAAAAGATAACTTTTATGTTTAAAAAAATTAAAAATTTTTTAAATCCCAACATTCTCATCACCTGGGCGGATTTTATTTATCTGGATGCGGATGGAACTGCTTTGTTCGAACTTATCGAAATTCGTTATATATTATTTATACAGCGAGGGTCATTATTTATATAAACGTCGTCGCTCAACAACTACCGATATAACTGCCTATGCAAATTAATAAATAATAATTAAGAAATTGTGAAACCTCGAAAAAAGCAGTTCTATTCGCATTCGGATAAATAAAATCTCTGCCACGAGTGATAAGAATCATTCGGTTTAAAAAATTTAAAAATTTTTTGTTTTATGTTTTAAAAACTATTCTTCGTTTTACGTACTATTTGTATGCCTTACCTTGAATATTAATAGTTTATATTATATTCGATGATAGTGCATATTATTCATCCAATAAATGCTTGGAGGAAAATACAGTAACTTTAGGACGAAAAGCAGAGTAATTCTGTATTAGATTATGGAAATAAATTTTGAAATTAGGAAAGAAAAACTTCAAGTCAAACATTTTTGATAACTTTTTAATATTATTCATAATAAATAATATTTAATATTGCGTAAGGTATATTAATTTTCAATCGTATTTTAAGTATTAATAAATTTGCCTCATCTTCATATAGCTTAAAATTATGTTTCATTTCTCGGCCCCTTTAAATTGATTTTTCAACAACACCATTTTAATATTTGAAGTAATTTATGTAGTCGCATTACGATCATAAAGTGTTGGCGCACGCAGAAACCTAGACCAATACTAGCTACAAAACTATACTGAATAAAATACCATGTATTTTTTTACATAATTTTATTCAATAAGTAACCTTTATTTACGAACAAATAAAACCAATAAAAGTTCGATATTAAATTCTGATATGGCTTACGGCACGACGTGTAAATAAAAACTTTTTTGGACAGTGGATAACATACGTTGATAGTATTTAAATATTAAAAAACATCGAATATTGGCAATCGTCAGAAAAAATAAGAAACTTATTTATTTGCTCAGGTTTTTATTTAAATGCTTTACATTTTAAATTTAAAACAATCGAAAATAATATACAACAAAGCTATTTATTTAGATATCCATCATATACATGAGGAATTAAATTTTTTTCTATTTGAATAAGTCTTTTACTTTTTATGTTTTGTCATAGATTTTAGACTAAATTTTTCAAGTATATATTTTAAAATTACTTTTGGCTATTATTAGATATCTGTAATTTTGGCAAAAAATAAACAAATAATATTTTTTTTCAGATTTAGCGGTATTAATGTTCGTTCTTCAGGCATAGCAAAAGCAGCATTACGAATAGATTGATACTTATTTATAATGTAACGAAATAAAAAAATCTGACTACATAGACAAGTTTTAATTATTTTATGTAACAAATGCCAAGTTATAAATTATATTGGACATTCATGCTAAGATTTCAGTGTCAGAGTACCAAAAATAATAACTCATAACACTCTGCTGACTATTTTCCATTGACTTCCAAAATGTGATTAGTTATTATAATATATTAAACACTATACATTCTTATGAAACACTGCATTCATTACAAGTTTTATGTCTATGGTGTTTAAATATTGGTAGTTCTAAATATACCGGTAGTTACAGTCTTCGTTAGCATAAATGTCCAATACTCAACTTTTTTAACAGATATGGAAGTAGTATGATGTATTATGTACGTTGGTTTACAGATAAAAAAATATTTAATATCTATTCTTAAATTTTTAAACTGTAAGAAGAGAAAACAACTATTTATTGAGTATGTAAAACTCGCTCGTTAGTATAGCAAATAAAATGCATTTATGATATTCATGTCATGTCGAATACATTGACTTACTTACGACAAACAGAAGAGCCCTACTCTATTCCATGTAAAACAATTCATTTTTTTGTTGTTTTATGTTTTTTTTTTCTTATTCATTTATTTATAATTCAATACTATGCAGTTGGTATGGAGAAAAAAAATCTTACATAAACCAGCCAACAAGTTATTCGCTTGAATACGAAGTAAGTAAGTAAATATATATGAAATTTATTATAACAACTGTCAAATGCAAGAACTAAATAAGATACCGTGTTTGATACGGCTGCAGTATAAATTCTTTAATACATAAGCCATGGGATGCATAAAAGGTGTTTTATTTACGGAAATAATAAAGATGTTGCACGTATAAAATATTTGTACTGAATGTCACACGAATATTTTCTCTTGGGAATAAACAATGCATGTCGTTTTTATTTCATTTTTTTCCTGATAGTTATTACACAAATTTTAAATTGCACTACAGTTATATCATACATCGATTTTTGTGTTTAATCAAAATACTAGTTAATTTTAAATAAAAAGACATTTCACATCAGTTTCGACTCTCGGAATCAATATTGCGTGGTCACTGTTTTTAATTCTAAAGGACCAATTAAATATCATTATTTTTAGGTGATAAATTGAAAATAATAATTAAGAATTATCCAAAGTATGTTTGAAAACCTTAATCATATGCATATTTTGGAAACGGCGCTAACAGTGCCAAACTATCAGAGCAATCACTCCGGAGCCCCCAAAAATTTATGGCCACCACAAATTAAGCTTTTTTTGTGAAAATCTAACTAGTTATTGCTTATTAATTATAATAACGTCTGGAGAAGCCAAATAACTTCTGGATATTACTATTAATTTCTTATCGAATGCTGCTTTTTGACAAAATCTTAAATAAGTTTTACTACCAAAGCCCAAAAGTAACTCACATAAAAAGTTGATTGAATATATTAATAGTTTTACCAGATATATATATATATATATATATATATATATATATATATATATATATATATATATATATATATATATATATATATATATATATATATATATATATATATCGGATATGAAAAATTGAAAAATTGGCAAATTAATGTAAGTAGTTAATTCGTAAAAGTTTAGTAGACTCTAAGGTTTTTGTGTCCAGAAAATATAATTTCAGTCCCAAAACGAACATTGTGCTTTGTTTTGGACAATTTTCATAAGAAGTTTATTTTTTCTCGTCAAATCTAACTGGTATTTGTTATAATATTTTAGTTGTATTTTTTAATGAAATCACTGAGGTACTATAAGTCGAAGAAATGAAACCCAAAAATTGGCCTTACTATCAATTTTTTTATACAGTAAGACAAATTTTAATGCGTTTTGGTGGGTTGGATTCATGAGAATCTCTAGTATCTTTGTGCACTAATCTAATTATGAAGAAATCCCTAATTGCATTTCAGCATAAGAAAAATGCATTTCAGGAGTGCAATTTTTAAGTTAACAATTATTAAAAATGTAAATTAAAATAAGTGTTATTAATGGTGAAAATTAGTTGAATTTTGTTACTTAGGGGTCACTGAAATTCTCGGCGAATACGAGAGTTTACTAGAATACTAGAGTACCTGATGTTCGCAGCGGGTGCTCGAAACATCTTCTTCTAGAGTATTATGACAGTTTACCATATAATTGGACTAAACTTGTCACTCGGTGGTAAATTTATCTTACTGCGTAAATAATCGATAATGCATTGCTTTAATTCATCCTCTATATTTTAATACAGCCATGTTACATTTCGTTTGTCTGTAAGTTATATACACGTGTTGGGAACATTTTTATTGAAAACCATTCTTTTGCAGGTCCTTAAACTAGTTAAGCAGAGGCCATTTGAATACTTTCGTGTGAATATGTCTAAAAGCCAAAAATTCCATTCCAATCGCTACGTTCGTTTTAATAAAATTTTTTTTTTTTTTTTTTTTTTTATTAATTATTGTCCAAAAGGTAAATCTTATATATTTTATTAGGAATGCAATAATACCAAACAAACTTTTTCTGAAGTATTTTATTTCGTTACCCGAAGTTATTATTGAATTCCGCATGATGTATTTAGATAATAATATGAGAAAATGCATGAAAAAATAATGTCATGAATTCAAAATTTAAAAAAAAAAAATGCTATGGTGTTATTGGTTATAAAAATACTTGTATCTTGATAATTTGTTCAATGTTGTTGTCAAAAGTTTTTAAATATAGATAATATAAATATTATACTTGTAAATAATAGAGCACTTAAAATTAGGAGTACCAAGGGAGTATTCAGAAAAAAAAAACATACATAATTGAATTGAATTTTTAATGCGTTTTAGCGAATTCCCGACGAAAAAAATCAGCTGTGATTTTGTACTGATGGCGGGCTTGATCCATATACTATATAGTTTCGTTAAAATATTGAGACTTCGTTGTTTATAATAAATTAAATTGTTTATAATATAGAAAATTACATATTATAGCTACACGAGTTTTTCATTTTATTAGCTAATCATTTTCAATTTCAATATTTACAAAATTTTGGACTTTTTAATTTATAATAAATTATCTGCTATTTAAGCGAAAATAAAACAAATTAACTGACAGGTAATATAGACTTTTTATTCAGGATTCATGGAATATCAAGAAATGCAAAAAATATCAAAATATACTTTCAGGTTTCAAAATAACACAGTGGTAGAATTACTTTCATTTCGTGACTGTCTGTCAGTTAATCTCATCTATTAATTTCATTCAGACGAACGCGCAGAAATCCAAAATTTATGAACGAATATTTATAAATTTGTTGTAAACAATATTGGGGAAGTTATGGATTGTCTCATTTTTAAAACATACCACCTATTAATTACCGTTCTGGATATACAGTATTTGCAAATAACCCGTCTCAAATATGTATAAATGCCGAATTATCGTGAACCATTCATCCGCATGATATTGTGATATTAAAGCAGTTATTTGAGCTTAGTTGAAATAGATTATTCTGTATATTAAGAAAAATATGAATTAGGTTAATGAGCTTACTGCATAGTTTACGTATTTGAAATTTAGAAATGCATTTTTACACCTTACATCCAAATTACAACTTTTTATACATCACGAGAAAGTTACGAGTCCATTATTGGCTATCGTTTAATGTTCATTCTCGGACAAAATCTTACAATAAGTGTATCCACGTAAATGGGGAAATGAAGCTTGGAAATTATGGCAGTAATTATATACAAATTATAGTAAATATATTTAGTATTTACTATATCAAAGGAAACTTTAATACGTATAAAAAAATTACTTATTTTACGGAGCTCCTACGTGGCGAAATTTTTTTAATAATAATTGCCAGTATATGTAATATTAAGTTATTTATTTTAATATTCCGAATAATTGGGTTTCATATTTATATTTAGAAAAAAACGTATACCAATTAATAACAAACTAAATTAATTAATATTTTGGAAGTATAGGAATAAGTTGCGTAAAATTTTCTATTTATTATTTTAGTTGTTCATATTATATATACTTTTTCGTTTAAAGACAATTTACATACAGTATTCCGTTACTGTCAAGTAAACTATTGCTCTATCAATACAGTCAAAGACAATCAGAAGTACTTGTATACTTTAGCCTGTATTTTAGAGTTCAAATCCATTGATGTAATAGCAGGCGGTAACGAAATCGTATGATGATACCTAAATTATAGAAAACTTGATAAGTATTTTATAAATTATTTAAAAAATTTCCATTTCCATAGACGAGAAAATTCAAATCAGAAAATCAAATATACAGAAGTTCACTTCGCTTACAATATCAAACTTTAATCATAAATATATCACTTTTATCAAATGCAAACAGATATTGATTTAAATTTTGCAAGATGTATGTTTATGCTGTTCGGAAACATCTTGCACTCAATTGAAATGGCTTTATTCTACAGAAAAAAATCTGAGTGTGTGCTCATGTACACGCGTTAGAAGAGTTATACTTATTTGGCGTCTAAAAAAAGTTTCAAAAAAAAAACTGCAGTGAAGATCGAAGAAAAATATTAAAATTAATCAAAAATATTTTATTTCAGTAAAAATAGATATACAGTCAAAATAAAAAATCATTAATTAGTATGTGAACGAGTCAAATATATTTTTTAAATATTTAAAATATACTAAGAAAATATAATCTTGCTTCTAAAGAAAGTATAATTATTATTATTGTGATATTTTTAGAGCCGCCATGAATTTACTATTGTACACACATACTGACATACTTAGCCCATACATTATTAGTATCTACAGAAATAAAATTTTATGACAACCCCTTGCTTTAACTCGGTATCAACGTAATTAACACAGAAATATTATAATTATGTTGGTTTATTCAAATGAAATTTAGACATATTATATTACATTAAAATTATTTTTTACATATAAATGCATTACTCTATTTGACAACCTACGAATTAGATAAATAAAATAAACAAATTAAAAAACATAATTCAGCAGCTTGTACCAATAGCGTAATTAATATAGAATTATTATAATTTTGTTGATTTATTAAAATGAAATATAGTAGGTAATATTAGTAAAAAAAAAATATTACTAAAAAATTATATGTTAACATAGAATTCCATTTGACAACTTGCGAATCAGACAAATAACATAAACTATAAGTTTACAATTTGATTCAGACGTGTGTCAGTATCACACTGCTTATTTAATAATTACAAATAAAAAATAGGACAAACAACAGTTAAATTTTAACGTATGTGTTTCGGATATTCATACTTTAAAAAAAAAAAAAAAAACAAATTTGAAATTTTCCATGAAAACATTACTTTAATCAGCATGCATTTGAATGAACACACAAATGTTTATTTTTAAAGGACATTTAAAAGGCTATATATACATTTACACATTTATTTGGCCAGGTTTGAAAGCCAGTAAAATGAGCAAAGTTTTTTATGCTAAATGTTTTTACTTTCTGATTTCTATTTTTTATATTTTTCGCATATATTGTTGAATAAAATAAAAAATTTTAAAGGATTTTTAACATGCAATAAAATCTCAAGAAATGATCATAGCAGAGAGGATCTTAACAGTTAAACGGATTCTGAAAGCTGGCAAGATGAACACACTAATTTTATATTAGATATTTTCAATTTCTTATCCATCTTTTTTTTGCATATATACTCAATCTTTTTCATTATGGCTTTCCGAAGAAATTCAAAAGGTTATAAAATCTCAAGAAATCAAAATAATACCTTTATTTTACCGGATTATGAACGCTGGCCAGATTAGAAAACTTCACTATTTTATATTTATTTAACATATTACATTTTTCGTATATATTCATAAATAAAAATAAAAATTGCCAGAAATCTGAAAATTATGAGAGGGTAAGTAGACTTTATGAAAAATGTAATGAACATACTTTTTACTCGATTCATCAATCGAGTCCTGAGTTGAGGTAGTTCAGGTAAAGACGTCAAAATAATAAAAAAATCATGATTATTTAAATACCTCTCATTTTATGACGAATCAACACAAAATTTTTAAAATACCTTCGAAAGAGTGCTCTTAAAGAATGCTTCCGAATTCCGTTACTCCATTTCAATAACTTGTATAAAATAATTTTAAATCAAGAATAATTGTGGAAATAAAAATATATTTTTTTTTTTAATTTGTAGGTGCCACCCGGTAGCTACGGAACGAAATATGGAAACAAGGTCACTTTCTGTCTTCTGAAGATAATCCCAATATAAACCTACGAAAAGGCAAGATTCTCAAGTCTCAATGCGTATATATTGGATATGGTGTACATGATAAGTTAGTCCCATATAATTTTGGAAAAACAGTTCAACCCTAAGGGTAGGAAAATAGATGATGATTGATTGCTCACTCACTGATGGTAATGTATGATCACGCATAACTTTTTTCTGATCAATCCGATTTTAATAAATATTTTTGTATTGAATCGAAGTCCGTCCCTTATACATTTTGAAAAAAATTCCTATCCTAAGGATGGGAATACAGGGCTGATTTATTTTTATCCCTTACAGATTTTAATGCCAAATTGTGTTAATTAAAAATTAAACATATAGTAATTAGTAGATTAGCGACAAACAAGCAAATTAGTAGCGTTACATAAAGCCGACCCAAAAATAACTTGTATATACATAATTTAGTTAAGAACCTAGTTAAAGAAACATTTAATTAAGAACCTAGTTTAGTTAAGAACAAAGTTAAATAAAAATGATTTATTATATTTTTTGGCTTTATCTCGACGGTTTAATTTTTTTGTTAAAATTTTTTTTATGACAATGACATTAAAATAAAGCACGCATAACTTATTTTTGTTATTAAAACTTGATATTAGGGAAATGTGGACGAAATGTGTGAAGTGTTATTTGACTATTTGCCAATCATCACAAGTTTTCGAAACTTGTTTTTTTTTTTAATACTAATTTTAATTATAAACAAAACATCTAAAGAATTTTTTTTAAATTTAAATTAAACATCCATTATCCTTATTACTTTTTTTTTATTCATTATACAACAACATATTATACATACATAGTTATTACGTATCTAGTTGTATTGTTTATGTTGTTTTTGTTTGTTCAAAGTTTATTTTTTCCATTTGAATATGTTAGGTTGACCAAATAGCAAACAACAGTCAGATGTATCGAATTAAAAAAAACGAACAGTCGGATGAAATTTCATTAATGCTGCTTTCTTCATGACGCCATTGTTTGTATTCAAAGCAAATCAAGTATATATGTACATAACAGTAGACAAGTCAGTCAGTAACTAAGACTTGTGAGTTGCTGTGACATAATGAGACATGACGAAATGAAAAGTTATGTGCAAAAATTACAGAGTGACATTTGTTCAACTACAGAAATAGATTGCCTTCTGAATAGGATTTAATTCATTTGAAAACACATAATTATCAATTTCAATGCAAATATAACACAGAATATAACGAGATAATAAGTCTAGGGTTTATATGGCCTTTGATAGACGTTTCTAGTTAGGATTCATTTAGTGAATTATTTTGTAAAAAATATTTTCATTTTACGCATACTACTAAAATTTTATTTCAATAGTTATTTTCAAGTACTCGATAAATATTTATTATCTTCGTAAGTATACCACATCAGTTGCCTTGCAATAAATTATCCTTTTATTATTTTATACTTCAAAATTGCTTAAAATTTGAAATTTTTCTCTATTTTATGTAGGTATTATTTCAAATAATTTTAAAAGTGGAATTAATCAAACGTGGCTTGATATAAATTCTTTGTGTTTGTCATGAAATATATGAATATATTAATATATTGAATATTAAATATTAAATATATTATAGAAGGATGTTATAAACGCTTAAAGTTACCTCTATTTATACCTGCATTTCCCAAACCTGTTGGTTGGACAAATGTTTAGTGAGTTTGGCTATATACAATATTTAAAGCTATTATTTTAATGGCGTAAAAAAGTGTAGGTGCAGGGAAATCCGTTATATATATCCGTGACATAATCGATTTTGGTGGTGGTGCAGGGAAAAAAACTTTTCAACCATATTTTTGCAATGTTTTTGGCATTTTCTGTTAGCAAAAAAATCAAAAAACATGAATATAACTTTAGTTTATCTCTTAAGGGTGTAGTTTTCAGAAAGAAAAAGCTATATTATCTCAGTTTTGAAAATTCATACAGCTATGCAGTTAGACTCATCTTCCAGGATTCGCCTATTAAAAAATATTTTTAGTTTTATTTTGCGAATAGTTTTTGAGTTATTTCAACAAAAACTGTTTCAATTAAATTTTAAACTACAATACATATACCATCAATATTATAAGAACATGAATTTACCTTAGTGTCAAACAGTCTCAAATTTTTTTGTATTAACTAAGAAAATTTATTAACAAGCACATTTAGTGATCTAAGCAAAGAAAGAAATTTAAACAAAAATGTACTTTTTTTAAATAAAAATATCGATAGCTTTGACTATGATCAATAACGTGAACATAGCTTTATAAAATTAACATAGTTTCAAAAATTACCTGACAATTAAAATATGTGGTGTTAGTATAAAAAATAATAATGCAATAATTTATAAAAGGCTGGATATATTAGAAAAATAATTGGGTTTCAGAGGCAAGTTTTGCTATAGTGTTTATTTTCTACCCTCTATATTTATTGTGTCATTTAATACGAATTTGAAGTTTGCGGACAAAATTTTTGTCAATAACTTTTTATCTGGGACTTTTTAAGCTAATTTAGACACCTATTTTGGCCTGTGTAACGGTTAGTCTTTCAATAAAAATATAGATGAAAATTTAGAAAATTTTGTCAACTTTAAATTTATAGAAAAGGCTTGTTGAAAAAATGGAAAAGGGTCAAAATTTGCTCAAAAGTACCCAGAAATTAAAGTTCCGGGTAAAAACTTGTCCTGCAAACTTCAAATTCGTGTTCAGTGACCTAAAAATATGGAGGGTATGAAAATCAAAACTATAAAACTTTCTTGTGGGTATCCTAATGCATCTAGTATTAAAACTAATTTTTGCATTTTTAAGACCCACTCCGATAGAATTGTGAAAAACATGTTAATATTTTACTTCAATATGCGACTAACTACTTCTATACTAAGCGTACATTATATGGTAAATAACAAATAACAGTATGTAAAAGTGTACTTTATATACACTAATATTTAACATACCACTTACGAGAGAAATCAATTTTAGAACTTATCATGCATACAACCGCAGTGATTTTTATCAACATCTTAATGATAAATATGATTACACATACAGATAGACAGAGGCAAAGGGGAACTTTATACTATATAGTGATTAACTTATTAAATACAAGTATTGGTTATTTAATAACTGTTGGAATTTCTGTAAAATTATAGGTGATAGAAGAAAAGACGACTTCCAACTGTGTTGATTATTATGTAGGTATATCTATAATATTTAAATGTTTATTGGCATGAAATTTTCCACGAATGTGGCATATTCTAATTTGTTAAATGAATTATATAATCTTTCATTAAATTTAAGTCATAGTCTACTGCTCATAAATTTAAATTTGATGAACACATCATTGGTTTAGTAAACTTTCTTATTTGCATAAAAATTTCAATAACTATACATAAATCAAAATTTGAAAAAAGTAAAGTCTCAAATAGGAGGAGTAAATACGACGAATGATTTTTTAAGCCTGTACACTAACATACCACTTTTAATTCATAAATAAATACTAAGCGATAACAGCGACTTCGTACGCGTGAAGTTAATTTGAGAAGTAACATCTAAATATTGTTCCAATAGCTAGGCTTTCGAATTACCGGATGAAGTAATTTTAAAGTGATACTACTCTCTGTAACTATTAAAAAAATTGTTTAGTGCCAGGGCAAAAAAAGTGCATAAAAATGATGTATTTTTTGTTTTTCAATTTTTGGAAATATCCTGGAAATATTCATGGTATGAAAATCCATATAACTTTTGGTAAAATAGATAAAATAGTTTATATCGTTGTTTTTGGTAGTTTAATTATAATTAAAATGTCTTTTGAAGGAATGAATTGCGCTGTTATGAATACTATAGTAGTTTCGGATATTATGATCCACTCGGTCAGCAATCTGCGTACATATAATTTTTAGTGGTAAACCCTCAGCTGATTCTTGAATTTGGGAAATGTGTATGTGAGGGTAATAATTTATAGTAATAATTATAGAACTGATTATTTCTGGATAATTTGGTCGTTCCATTTCCTCAAATTATCATTTTTCTAAGATCTTTAGTACAAATTACTCAAAAAGTCTTAGAGTAGATTCTTATTTACAAAGAACGTGTATTCATCATGGTCTACTAGGCCATATTAGCGATTTTATAGGTAGATGGCCAATATGGTCAATCATGCCTAATATAACATTATGTTTCTAAATTTTGATATTTTTTTTTTCAAATAGAATACATAAAGGTACAACGATTCAATAAAATAAGGTAATCGAAGATGTGCGGGATTACAAAAGGTGCTCACTAATTTAAGGTTCTATAAAATTTAAGGCGTTTAACCAATTAAAAACCTTCAGTAGCCAAAATAAATCTCTTAGCCGAAAGAGTTATCGTACAAAAGTCGGAAGAAAATCTATATTACCTGAGTAACTAGAGAAGTAATTAAACATAAGTTCTTCTCTTTTTTTGTACAAAATAGTGTAAAAATTACATCTTTGTTTTGTGCTTTTTTTTTTGTAATATGCCCTAACATGATTCAGTTTTAACATTGTTCAAGATTAAGAAAGATCGTTATTAAAGTTAATTATTGTTGATTACAATTAAGTTCATCATAAATTTTGTGTTTTGTTGAAGAAATACCTTACGGTATACCATATTACCCGAAATTACTCTATTTCTTTGAATTTATAAAACTATAATATATAATTAAAAACTTTAAATACGTGAAATAAAACAAAAATAAAATACATCACATCGATAAAAATGCATTACATTAAAAAAAATATAATTAAGATTCCAAAGTGAATATCGTAAATTGAACAATGTTGTGCAGACGACGAATGAAAGAATAAAATAATTTTCGGAGTAATATAAGATTTTTATCACATTTTACATTATTAAAAATGCATTCGTATGTGTTTTTTAATATATTCTCTGTAAAGTTTTCCATTTAAAGCATAGCGCCATTTTTATTATTCAAGAATAATTCTAAAAGGTTTTTTAAAAGACACAACAAAGCATAGGTTTAAAGAAAACTATGTATGATTAATGTTTGTATAAGTTTGATATATTATTTTAAATTTTTGATTTCCCTTGCGTAAATGTACAAAGTTTTGGTAATATAGATTGTTTTTTGAAATAATTTGATTATTTTTTTGACAATTAAGAAACTTTTATCCATAAATTTTTAAGTTTTCCAATAAATCTTTCATCTAATGAAGAAATATGTATTCAAATTTTTGATTATTATTTTTTATACTGTGAATTTACATCTAATAAATTAAATATTTAAATAATTAGATGATATCTGTATTTGTCATTTTATTATACTTTGATTAACAAATAGATAATAAGTAGATAAATACAAATATAATTATGACTTATAATCTTGGTCGATTCTTATGTTTAAGTTTGCCTTAAGGATATGCTTAGAGTGATGTTTCGATTCACAGTCACAACGTAAGCATTATCTTGAGTTAAACCTATTCACAATCGATTCTTAAGCAAATCTTTATCCCAGTAAGACCGTACCTGTCTTAAAATGTCATTATTTTTTCAAGTCATCTCCAAAGGTGACTTTGAAACTCCAGACATGATTTATAGTAATGATTTTTTTAAATTATTATAAAAATGTATTTACCTCCGTCGGAAGTTAGTTCTAGTTAATGAAGGAAAATTAGACAATGCAAGTGTGTTGTTTCGTAGTTATAAATGATTCAACGTTTATACTTTAAAGAATGATGTTCTAGTCGAGTAAGTGGGTCCCACCCTTTGAACAAAGGGATGAAAATTTCAACATTTAAAGTAACTACAGAAACAGCAAATCTTAAACAAATAGCGTACACTAAATTTTTATCGAAAAGCTTAATACTCTTTGAGTTATCCTTGATTCAAAATGTTCGTTTTAAGATGAAAAATCGCATACTTTTATTCAATTTTTCATAAATAGCTCAAAAAAGGTATAATTTGAACCAAATTAAAGATCGTTAAAAATTCCGATTCGTTCGAGGAAAATTTTTAATAGTAGCATTTAGCAAACAAACAATAATTATTTACATGATTTAAATAATTACATAATTTTTCATTTCTTAATAATTTGATAAAATCAAGTTAAATAATTATTGGTATTATTTTAATATTACTATCAAGCCAATATCGTCAATTTTTGATTTTTAAAAGTTAATACCATCAAATATACAATTTTTAATGTAATTACAACCACCACGCCTGTAAACTTAATTTTAACAAAAGTCACTATGCCTCTTTCCCAAAATCATTTTTGATTTGCTTATATAAAATAATATATACGAAATTACGCGAAGATGACCAATGACTTTGAAACATTCTTCTTCAAATATGATTGTGAATAGTTGATATCTTATGAACAATAAAATATACTATTTTTAATTCAAATTTATTAAGATTTATTTTCTATTTTTAGTGGGATTTTCTACAAAAGCGTATTTTTAGATTTTTTAAACTATTATCTATTTTTCATTTTTAGTTGAATTTTCTATAAAATAGTATTTTTTAGTTTTTTTAAACTATTATTTATTTCCCTTCTTGATCATGACGCTGACACTCCGGGTCTTATGAAAACAAAAAATCGATAATCCTGGTTATCCTAGTAAGGATAACAGATCAAACTGTTTAAAATATTGAATTGTCATCGGTCATTAATAAGTATGAAGCTAATAAAAGCGTATTAAAAATTTTTAAGTTCATTCTGAAGCAACGACCAAGAATTCCAACACAAGTGCCTTTTCACGCTTTATACTACTAGCTTCTTTTCTTATTTTTCAACAACTTAAAGCGTGTGAATGATCTAAAATTATAGAAACTTACTGAGATCCGATTAAAATTCAATAATATGGTACCATCTACCTGATGCGAATAATGATATAAATCATAGAAATAAAATTTTTGTCGGAGGATATGAGAAATTGCGTGGTTCATAATGTGAGGGATGTAATTACTTTAACATTATGAAAACACGAAATGTTAAAAAATGATATGCTCTGTATTTGTTAGAAATATCAGATTTGTAACCGACTATCTATTTTTGTTACTGGCCCTTCGAATCGATGCTGTGTATTGATGCATAGTTACGAGATCACGTCTCTGTGTTCGATATCTGTTCAAAAGTTTAATTATAAGAATGAATGCATCGTGAAATTTACGCATTTCACTCTCGACATACATAATATATCAGAATATATTAATTTTAGTAATTAACGCTAGGAAATATTGGCCGTACAAATAAAATTTTGGTATAGGTTTTCATAGAATTATCTAATTAGTCATTTTCCGTTCAATGTACATTCGTCCATCATCACGATAACTCAAAAACAAAAAGGAATAAATAACAATTAAGTTTATGTTTTTGAATGAACAAAATTCAAATACAAAAAATGTTTATTTCTTCAAACTTTTGTTTGGCACAAAATGTTTTATTTCGCTACAATTTAAGCTAAAATTTAGCAAATATACGTAACTGTATAGACTAGATAGTATTATATAATTGCTAATTAAAAATATTCCAAATTTTGTTATTCAATTATATGTCGAGTATCTAAACAATTAACTCTGTTAGTTATTATCTTCACTTGTAAACATTTAACGCGACAATCAGAACTATTTATTTTTTGTAGCCCATTTGAAGCTTTATTCGAAAAATGAAGGCTTATTAGACTTGGACTTATTTGATAAGTAATAACCGATACAATTTCTTATAATACTTAGAAATATATTACCTAGCTGAAAAGTTTTTTTTTTCTACGGCAATATACTTAAGATTTTCGTTTTTCTAGTTTAAATGACGTTCTGTTTGATTAATAAACGAATGAATATTTAACAAAGTTTGCATATTCCTATATAACATTATTAATACATACATAGAATTAGTTTATACATATCCATTCATAAATATACATCGTACAAACTCGTTGAAACATCGGTACCAAAAATTTTAATTATCTGGCTTCAATTTTCCCTTGTATGAAATATTAAAAAATTTGTCTAATATTAAAAGATTCAGGTTTGTTTTTTCTTTTTTAAAGGAATTGGATTGTTTTAGACGTACGTATATACCTTTTTTTTTCCTTTGGCTATCATGCCTAGACAAATCACTCTCCTATTAGCCATTAATTGTTACTCTAAGGTTTCAGATATTCTGCATACTTTTAAGAAAAAATATTTGAAAAATTTATTAAAATTGTTTCACGTAATAAGGTAGAACTGAAATTTTGATAGGCAATTTTTACAAGGGTTTAATACAATAAAATTTTGGATCTTGGATCTATAAAACCCATTTTCCAAGTTTGGTATGTTCATAAAATCATATTTTTGTATAATATTGTTGAAATTTCAGTATTCTAGTTATAAATTTTATATACAAAATTATATACAAGATATGAGTAAAAATAATGATTATTTATTTTTTAGTCCTAATAGTAACGGTTATAGAAAAATATTTTTCAATATGCGGACTTATGCCGGATGTTGACAAGAAAAATAATATTGCTTCGGTAATTGAATTCAGTGGAATACTACATATTGACCTAATGATAAAATATTTAGTTTTACATTGAAAAAACTATTTCAAATACGTACGTCCTAATTCAAATGTTTATATATTTAACAGGAATCAGAATACCTTAGTACAGGAACCAAGATATGGTATCCGGTTAAAATAAATAAAATTATTTTAAATATATTTTACATTACAGAAAATTATCATAGATATTTTTTATATGTATAATAATTTATTATAATGAGATTTTTTCACAAAAATATAATACCAATTTTTACTGGGATATGGTGATAGATTTCAAGGATACTGAGAATAAATATATGAAAACAGGAATTATTTGCTGTAAGCTGTACGTGAAATTGATATAGAAGATTTTGTTGCTAATATTATACCAACAATTTCTTTTAATTAAAAGGATTTTTTAAATGAAAATTTACTCCTAATTTAATCAAATCTTAATTTGTGTGATGTGTTCAATTACTGGATTTGAATTGAAGTTGTGACAAATCTTAACTGTTTACGAAAAAATGTTTCAAACAAAAGTTGTTTCAAGCAAACATTTTTTTACCACCGGTTTGGTTTGAAAATTGAGTCATGGATACTTTGATCTCATTTGACCGATTTTCCTCATTTCGAACTTTAACTCACTTATAGGTCTTTAATAACATAAAGTTCTCAGCGCATGTTTTGGAAAGCTTTTATAATCTCATATTATGTATATCTAGCCATATTATACATTTCAGATATAATATCTGGAAACTTTTATAAAGCTTTCCCAATATTAAGTATGTTCAGAACTCATTTTGAGGGTTTTAATTTTTAAATATTTAAAGGAAAGTTGTTTATTTTCTATCCTCTGCATTGAAAATATATTTCAAAATTATTATAGTTTTCCTGAAGTAAAAATGTTGCATTTGTTCTTAAGTTTAGAGCATTATACTTTAACTTATAAAGTTTTTAGTAATACAAAGTTATGTTCTAAAATTTAAAAACAAATTCTTCAATATCGAAATAGTTTTCGAATTTGTCGATAAAACTCTTATGACACCATAAATTATTTTAACATTTAATGAACATTGATATTTCTTTGATGTTTACAACAGCAGTTTCGTTATTGTTTTACAATAAACAATATAAATATTGTAACTTTATAAACATATAAAATATATTATTTTAACCATTCTCTTATGTTGGTAACCTTTATCATGTTCTCTCTTAATTGAAACCTCAGTATTTATAAATCATTATTACATATAGTTGTTACATATTGTCATTTATCATAAAATTATTAAGACGGATACATTGTAAAACCGTGCTTTTACTACAAACATTTAAACCGTCTTTTCACTACGAGAGTTGAAACAATTTATCTTTGGTAAACAAACAAAATTTCTTATGACACTATCGATAAGTAGTAGTTCTCTATATACCTCACTCGAAAATAATCAAAAAACCGTAATGTTTCTTAATCTTATAAATAGAATAGAGGAGATTCAACAGGAAACCAAAATTTTTCCTAAGGGCGCTGATAATTTCATTTTATATCAATTAAAAAAATACCTTCATTCTAGCATGCATTAAAAAAAAATGGGATTCCTGTGTTCATCATTTGGGATATTTTAGAAATTTTACCTTAAAGGTCTGGAAATACAATAATTAAATTAAAGTTATCCTATTTCCACTAGAAAAGATAAATATCTTATTTCATTTCACATAAATTACGAAAAAACTGGGTCTTTCTAGTATTTATAGAAAGAAAAGTTATTATTTTTTAAGATTTTCTCGAGATTTTTCTTTCTGTATAAAGTTTTGGATTTAATAAATTATTTTGTTCGCTTTAGACCATTTTAAAAATCATTGTGGTGTATTAAAATTTGCATTTCTTATTGTAAAGTTATAAAATTTATAGCGTAACTTTAAATATGAAATAATACAGTGAAAATGTTCCTTTTTTAATACAATCTTAAATTTTTTCCAATCAAAATATTTAAACTTCGATGTTTTAAGTAAATAATATAAAAAAAATTTTGCATTTTTGAACTTTCCCAGTTCCAATTTTTTTCGTTTAAATCTCAATTTTATTATTTAATTAAAATTTCATATAGTTTATAAACAAATGTGATTAAAAAAGCAATAAAACATAGTACTTAGCTTAATTTAAACTTTTATTTACAATAAAAAAAGAATTCATGATTTTCACTAAAAAATGTTTGAAAAGGTTTAATATTTTAATTTTATAGTAAAGTTGAAATTTCAACGAAAAAAATGAGAACTGTTTAAGTCAAAAATTTTAAATTTCATTACTAAATTTTTCTATTCAAAATTTTTTTCATAAAACATCGAAAATTAGATATTAAATATTTTGCTACCTCAAATTTGGACTTGTTTTAAGCATAACAAAGAACATTTTCACCGCTTTTCATGAAAATATAATAATTTTTGCGATAGTTATAAATAAATAAATAAAAAAAATGGTTTTTGTATTATTCTCCAGAATTTTGAGGTATGAATAATTTTTAGTTAGAAAGTTTTAGATTTTTGAATTATTTTTTACATTTAACTTTTTTGATAAGGTACATAGTATATCTGGAAATGACAAAAACCAGTATAAATACCATCTCAATTAGTGGATTTTTAGTCAGTCAGGACAATTTTTCCTTAATTATTAATATATTTTAATAATTATAATATTTTTATTGTCTGCATGACTGGCCCTGGACTAATATGCAAACAAGAATTTTTAGATTTGTTTTATCGGTATTTGCATATAAATAAAATCAACGCAAGCTACTATACCATTCGAAAGGTATTTGGCCAAATTATTGAAGAATACTAATTTATTATGTGTTTATTCCTGTTATCAGAATATCGAAATTAATTTTCACCTGAATCAAATAAATTGTTTGTTTTTATAGTCATAATTTAATGATTTTATAAGGAAATCATGGTAATACCAAATTTATCAAATTGATTTTCTTTAACAATATTTATCAACATTTTCGTAATATTTAGAAAATAATTACCCAATTATTTTCTTATTTTCAATTATTCAATTCAATAATTATATTATTTAAGAAGACGACCTATTTTTTGTTTTAATATAGTTTTCAGAAAATATTTCTGTTATTTCTTGCTAAACTGCCCAAACGGGTCTGATTGATAGTTCGAAAGGCATAAGAAGGTGTACTTTTGTAAATAATTTTTTTGAAATATGTACAGAAACGCGTGTCTTTTATTCTATATAAATTACTACAATTTTTGGATCAGCTTTTTTTTTCGTATTAATTATTAATTATAGTAAAAAAAAAAGGTTTGCCGTTCGAAAAGTTAAATGTCTAAGCTAAGATTTTAAAGTTTAAAGGCAACAATGATAAAATATTTTGTGAAAAATACTTCTGAGTCTAAAACTGGTTAACAAATTTGAGAATATATTTTAGACATGAAAATTTCTATAAATCATAGTATAATTATATTTAGCAATGTTCAAACACAAATTAAGGTATGGCTGACGAATAATGGGGCTTAATGTCTTTCCCCCAATAATTATTTAAATATGTAAGGAAAGCGGTCTTTTACTTCAATCTTATTTTCTGTAATTTTAAATAAGTATTATTTAAATATAATAATAAAGTTATTTCATTATTACTTTTAAATATTAATGATATTAATTTTAGTAATGGTCGAATTTCAAATTTTTATTTAAAACAAATTCCTATGAACCTTTATATAGTGAGCGATCTACATTTGTTTAGTAGATATTAAATGAATTTTGATAAACTTACAGAATATTTGAAACATTTAAAAAAAATAAATATAAAGATTTTTAAATGGTTTAGAGAAATATTTGTAATGTTAAATTTATCTCTAAAACATATACAATACGATCAAAAGGAAGCTTTACCTAATATGGTAAATCTACTCAAGAAAAATACGTTTAATATTGGGGGAAAAGTTTATTATCTATTGGTATATATTTGATATACAAATAAATAATAATCCATATTAGCTTTCATTTAAGCAATGAAATTCAACAAATTTTGAATTATATTATAATACACACCAATATAAAATATAAGTAATAAGTATACACATAAATTTAAACATATAAATTTCAGGATAATTTCGTGGTAAAAAATTAAAATATAAATAAAATAAGTACTTACATTTCGATAAAGAAATTGTTTGAATTCACTCACGTGAAAAATTTCGTACAGAATAAGTAACAAACTTTTTCAGAAGTTAAATAGAAGTTCTCTTTTCAAAAATAGTCGTTGTTTTACAGATGAAGTAGTATACCGAAATATATATATTTCCCGCCGTTTAAACGCCTTTTATAGTGTTTTGTTTACGCGGTAGTAATATATATATATATATATATATATATATATATATATATATATATATATATATATATATATATATATATATATATATATATATCATGTTGCGTGTGTTGGTGTTTAGTTATATATGAGCTTTTACAGCAGCCTGTTGCGCTTGTGCATATATTTATATATACCTATATCTGTTTTCCATTTATTAAAACAGTTTTTTCTCCCCACTATTATCATTTCTAGTATTATGAACAAATTTTATCTAATAATATTATCTAATTTATTCATAACAGTTAAAAACTAATAATTCAAATAAAAATATAAAAATGAATATTGTTGCTTTTAAAAATAATAACGTATTGAATACTACAAATTTGAAATATTGAATACGTGCACAATTTTTATATTTAATTTTTTATATTTATTATTTTCGATTATATTTATCAGTTAAACTTCGGAAGATTATACATTTGTTGAGCTGTTTCGGTTACGCGTTGTAAGGATTTCGAGAATATTGTAGTTATTATACCTTCACTAAAATTATGTTCATTTTACTTAATACCGAATTTTATACCAATTTTAATGCAGAAAATTTTTTTTTGCCTACTATGCTTTATTTCACAGAGTAATTAAGTCATTTGAAGATTATAAGGTATTTTCTTAACGGATGTAGGAAATCTTAATCACAGAATATGCTTATTTATTTTAACTCAGAAATTTATATTTAATCGGAAATAAGAAAATAAATCTTTTTCCATTCGATATTCAAAGATATGAAATTATATGTATCGAAACTTAATTTAAATAGACATTCTGATTTTTTCAACATATTACATCGAAATATGACTATTTCATTAGCTTAGATATGAAGCAAATACGTTATTGAGGCAGTTGCGCTTTTTATGCGGAAAATTTAGATTTTGGACTTTTTATGCTGAAAGTTTTTTGAATATCTGTTTTTTTTTTTTTCTTTATATAGATGAGATGAAAAATTGGCATTAACGAAAATACACAAAAGCAGATTTTTAACTCAAAATTATTAATGTTTTTGGTGACACTAAGTGATTTATTTTCCTTAATAAAATACTTTCATAGTCTAATTTCAATGAAATTATTATCTTTCTTATAAATATTTCTTGAATTGTAATGGATTGTGTTCTTGTTTTAACGTCGAAGGTTTTGTTCATTTGAACTGTATTTTGATAATTAGTATATAATTTGCTAGTGCTGTTTTAATTAATCATCTTTAATGATGATTCTAATCAAAACAATAATGGAATGTGTAGTATGTACAACAAACATGAAGTGTTATATTTAATGGCAGTTGTTATTATTGTAGAAGTAACAGAGTGAAGTGTAGGTCTATACGCAACTTACACAACATGTGTTACTCATGATTTTGTGGCTACAAGTTTTATGTTACGAGTTTAACCAATGATTTTATAAATATTCACCAGTGTCAATTAAAATGTTTAACAAAAGAGAAAACCACTATATGAAAAGAGATATATTCAATTGAAACCTGTGTGAGGTTTTAAAAATATAATTGAGATGGGTATGAGGTTTTTGATATTGATAATCGGCCTTCAAAATTCAAATCTCGAGGAAAGATACTGATATTTCAAAATTATGAAATATATTTATTAATTTGTACTTAATTTAAAATAACTTAAAAACTATATTTTTAAAATTTATTTCAACTAATGTATCAACATATCTATAGATTTCAGCTCCAAATCGGATATTTCAAGTCCTGCTGTGGGATTCTACTTTAGCCTACATATCAGTGTAAGTCTTCAGATGATATATCTTTAAATATTGTTTGACGCTAATTTGAATAAGATTTAACTATATTGTGCTTCCGTAATATCAAAACTGGATTCGGATAAACGTTTAATTTTTGCGCCTACCACATTCTGTAGTTCGTTTAAAAATCAATTCATATATTATTTGTTTACTAATAATGTGAAAATAAAATCTCCACGTTATTGCTGTTAAATTGTAGCAACTGCAGCATTGAATCTTACTACTTTGTTTTTTCAACAGTATTATGATGTTCATGTTAACAGAATATTTCCAAAGTAAAAAATTTAGACTGAATTTGTTTTCATCTTCTTTAACGGACTTATTTGTGATAGTCAACCACCACATAACCGCTCTTTGTCACTATTTAATCGAACGTTCCTTCATTCAAAAACACTATTTTCAGCAGCCCAACAGAGACAACCGCTAATTATAATACTAGAAAATTTTCAATAGTATGATCGTATCTTACCCAATATTGATCTTTCTTAGTATGATGGATCACAAATGGTGTGCATTGATGTTATATTATAAATCTGAAATTTTCATGTCATTTCTAACGAGCTCATTATATTCCCAATTTCGCAGTATATTCCTATAGGTTATTGCTTTACAGGTCTATGTAGATTAATTATAATACAAACAATGAAAAAATAAATCTTTGTTATTCTAGCCTCCGCCCCAAGATCGAAACCAGGTTAACGTTGACTTTAGCCCCCAATGAGAATATTATTTGAAACTCCTAAAAAACTTAAGTGTGCTCATTAGTTAACGGGCCAAAACCAATGTTAACCTGAACCAACCCTCCATCCCCATTTCTAATTTTTACCCTAAGCGGTTTGAGCACAAAAGTCCAAAATAGAGCAACTTATGAGCTCATAAATAGGTTAACATGGATGAATCTAATATATCTATGAAGTGTTTCCTACAAACAATTATATTATGTGCTCCATTTTTGGCCGCTTATCAAAAACTAAGGTCCGAAAACACATTAGAGATCACTTGTTTATGGTATAAATATTTGAATTTTACTTCTGCTCTTTTATCTACTTCGTTTCGGTAGTCTTATCCTAGTGTTTCTAAACAATTTGCCTACTACACAATTTTTTTATGTATAGTATCGCGTATTAACTCTTGGACACTCTGTATAAAATATATAAAATAACCACAATTTTTAGGTTGTTTTCATTTGTTTCGTGGTAAATCCAATGCGGCGATAGACAAATATAAGAACACAATTTCAAAAATTTTTAGATTAAGAAATTTTAACTATAAATAAACTGCATAAATATATAAATAACCACTAATTCAAAATGTATATACAAACAGATTTCGTATCTATTGATGCTATACAAAAATTCCTCAACTTTTGTAAAATGCTCAACTTTATAATTAGAGCTTTCTAGAGTTAATAATTTTTGATTTTTGTATATACAATTTGATTTATAATTTATAAGCTCTATTATAATATGAGTCAAATATAAATAATTTTGAATTTATTAGTTCATTTTCCAATTTGGCATATTAAAAATTTTATTTTAATTCCTTTTTTTTAATTTTTTAAACTAAAAGGCGTGTGTATTAAATATAAAAAATGGAGTAAGAGAAGAGAAAATATAAAATTAAGTTTTACAACGTAACTGTTGCATATCCATTGAATTCCGTTTATGGTCTCATTGAAGCAATTTCGCCTATCCAAAATTAAATTTATTGGGAAACCAAAATAAAAAATTACGGATTACATAACACATTTCCCAGCACCCAACACCATGTTTGTACATAATTAAAATAATAGCTTTAAATATTGTGTGAAGGATAGCTCACGAAAGTTTATGAAAAACATCAAATAGTATTATTATAAAGCTACACTTTGACATTATGACCGATTTTTTTGCTTCAACCATATAATAGCCTAACCGAGAAGTGAAATATCTGTGAAAAATCTTGGGAAAATTATAGGAGATAGCTCATTCATCGGTTTTTTAAATTCTGAGAAATATTTTTATTTATTTCGTGCTAAGAATAATTGCGATTATTATTTACAAAAAAATGAAAAATACGCCCTAAAATTGTAGTTTATCACTTTAAATTAAATGTGATATTCAAATTCGGAACGATCTCGCAGAACAACATTTTAGCAAATGATTAGTATTATTGATTATAGAGTTAGAGTCAGAGTCCTTGAGTGAAGTCATTTTTTAGGAAATTTTCTCTTCTTTAAGGATTTTTTAACTGATTTTAAATATCATATTTCATTTTTTAGTTTCCAATATGAGACTGTTTTTTCAGTTTTTTAATAATAACAATTACAATTTTTCTTACAGGAAATTAAAAAATATATTTCTTAGATTTTTATTTCGCTTTCTTCGTAAATATTCTGATTTTTCGCAGATATTTCATTTCTCGACTATACTAAATTATAACCGTTTATAACACTCTTATAAATTATTTAATATTCAATATGATTAGATTTTCATATTTTGTACGAAAAACAGTGAATTTTTTCAATCCACGAGTTTGTAAAAAAAGTAGTAATTATTTTAAAATTAACATTGGTCCTTTTGAAAAACCACAGATTATTTTAATCATTTTTATTTCATAAAGATGCATAGTAAAAACATATTTCTTTCTGTTTTCTGTAGACCTTTTAAAATTTAATTGATTTGTTATTGGAGTGGCTATCTATCTCAGAAACGGGTTGAGCAAAAAAATTATTTGTAATTCTGAAAAATAGGTGAAAATGGAAATAAATCTAAAATAAATTTTATTGTGGCTATACAAAATTGCTTTGCTAGCTTAATAGACCTGTAAAAATTAGTGATTAGTAATATTTAAAAAGGAGCTTTAATAATTCTAGTGTTAGTACCTTACACTACTTACTATTCATTCTTACTCGGACAACGCCAGGTATTTTATTAATTTAGAGACATCTATACTATATTGTATGATTCAAAAGTGAATCCATACTAATAATCGTAACAATATACCTCTATTCATATATGTTTAAAAAGCAAAAATATTAAATTCACCTTAAAAATATCAAATCATTCAATAAATAACAATATACAATACGTAAGAAAAAATTTTATTATTTATAATATATAGAAAAGGTTTCTTTTTTATTGAATAATGTAACATCTTATATAGTAGAAATATCACAATTGATATAATACAAATTGTTGTTTATCAAAGATCATTATTTTATATAACATTTATCAACTTTCTTTTGGGAAGCTATTGCATTCGATTCAAAAATTGAAAAAAAAAAAAGAATTACGATATCCTTACTTTTTAAGTTACGAACAATGATTTTGTATGTATATTGTATATTCAAATATGAGCGTTCTAGGCAATTTTGATCAACTTGAGGATGTCTCAACATGTAATTGCTCACGGGCTGCTTTTTCAGTAGAAAAATAGAGAATCAACTATAAAAATATATAGAAACGGCGGTATGGCGAAAACGGTAACAAAAAATATGAATAAAGGAGAAAGTCGATTCTTTACTTTTGGAAATTGTGTAAACTCAATATAATTAAAATTTTTACAAACATGGCATTTTGTGAATCCCAAATTTTCACATATCTTTACGTTACAAGATCGCTAAAACCCAGAACCAACATTTTATAGACACAGATATCTGTGATATCTGTGTGGATGTTCACGCGTTTGGAATATTTCGTCACTATTATCTTCTGAACAAATAATGATATCCACGTAGAATCACTTTCACTCGACTCCATATTACATAACTTTAAACTAAATGACTTTTTACCAAAATTTAGTTTTTTTCGACTTAATTTCATCTTTATCATTTCTACTTATATTTTGTAAGTGCTACACTGATATATTTTCTTTTCACATAGGAAATTTTCCATTCATAAATGAGTTACGTTATTAGAAGCTTTTGAAATTTTCATTTTTGGTAACCAATTTCATGCACCAATCTCTTGGACATTAACTAATCTCTAATGCCGATAATTTTCTCAACTGCTCATTTATTTCGACAGGCAGAGTACACATAATGCATACAAACCTGTACTACACCATAGTTTCACAACAATTAACTACCTTGGCGTCGGCGGGCATCGAACCTGCAACCTCAGTAAACTGCACACAATTCCGTCGCTTACATTTCCAATTGAGCTTAAGAGGTCGGCTTAAAACGTAATAAAAAAAACTAAATAGTTATATAATTTTTACTATCATTTATGATCAGATCATGTTTAAATATAAATTTATTACTTATAACAATGTAAATCAGAAAGCTATTGATGTAATCACTAATTGCACCATTCTTGTCATATTTTTTTTAGTATCCCCAACAGCAGAAAAATTAAGTCAAATTACCTGCGTCATCAAAAAATATGTATAAAACATGTAAATGGTTGACTTTCAGTTGATTAATATGTATTTCGATAAGTATTTAACGGATTGTAGTCCAGCTTCTATTTTCCGAATTGGTGAAGTTTTTCTGTCAATTTTATTCCCTTTTGAAAACGATAAAAATTGACAGAAATTAATAATATCTGAATTGATAAACTGAAATGTTGATAATGAGTTTTTAACTTATCACAATTTTAGTTTCTTCCCATTACAATTTAAGTCTCTTCTCTGATTCTGTTTGTATTAAGCGCAAAAGTTCAATAAGTCTATATTAGTATAATAAAGGATTCTAAACTAATTTACAATTTAAGTCTCTTCTCTGATTCATTGCTTATTTTGATTTACCGCGAAAGTTAAAGTTTAGTAAGTATATATAAATATAATAAAGGATTCGTAACTAAGTTTTCATTTTTGAATGGTAAAAGGTTTAATCTAAATTACGTTACTAATTTATATGTTTTTTATTCTCACATTATCATACAAAATATGGCTAGATATTGGCGCTATGATAGCAACACATTGCCTTCAAAACTCTAAAAAATTGGTGGTTGTTGTTTCGATACTATGATGAGGACTGTGAGCATGTACGTAATCAGTTTCATTATACAGTATATGACTTCCAAGCTTCGGCGTATTCGTGATCCTGATTTAAATTTTTTTCCAAATTTCTTGCTTTTAATATTTGACCTATTTTTATATTTGAAGTTTAGAAACTTTCTCATCAGTTTTCGTTTTGTGTACATTAATCTGTTGGTTTGTGAGCCTGTATATAAGTGCACTCATTCAGACTAACACACATAAATCCACAACTAATCAGCGAATATTAATAAATTTGTGGTCAACACTTGTCGAATTATTTATAGAGTGGACCCATTTCATTTTTTCTATCAATAAGCGTTCCGAGGAAATAGAGCTCGACAATTACCTCTTTTGTTTTACTTAAATACCAATTTCTCGTGAACCATACATAAGATTTTGGTGAAATTTTATGGGTACATGCATGGTGTACATTTACATCAATAGTTTTAATTTTGTTAAAAATCCAGTTACTAAAGAAAAATCGTAAATCAATACGAATATCAATAGTGGGTATTTTCGTATAAATGCTGACATATAGTAAACCTTTTTATTCGATTTTGATGAAATGTTACAAACAATTTTACATGATTGAAATGTAGAAAATTCATTGTTTCATCTCATATCCAAATTTCAAGTTTTTCGTTGAAGGCGCACTGGACATATAGCAATATTTAAGTGAGCGTATTCATATATCAGGAGGAAGTGTTGTGTTCATTATTGCCTGTATATATTTTATTCGTAAACATTTAGTTAAAAGCTTCAAACTTATGATTTCTAAGTGAAAATCTATAATATATTTTTCAGAATTCGTTTATTATAACAATAGTTCTAAATTTGATTAAAAACAATTACATAACCTAAATGGAATACTTGGACGTAAATACATCGAAACATCTAAAAAAAGAATTTTTCAACTAAATTCAATATATAAAAGTAATATTAAATATTGAATGAATATATATTAGTATCGAAAAATACGCCCAGAATATCAGTAGGCATATTTAAAGATGCAGTTGCTCTTAAACATGTATAAACGAATAGTATAGGTTCCTATGCGATTTATGTTCGTAGACAATGCTTTAAATGTTTATATTCGAGATACATAATCTCTCAGAGAATATTAATTTTAGTCTAAAGTTTGTAAAACTACCTAATATTGACCTTACAAAAATTTTGACATAGATGTTCATTGAAACACCTAATTAGTTCATTTCCGACTGTCCGTTCGTCTGTCATCATGATAACTCAAAAACACAAAGGAATAATTAGCTAACTTTGATTATTTTGTATTTTAAACATAAAAACTTTAGGTCGTGAATGAGCAAAATGGATCCAATTGATCATTGGATCCTTGACTCAACTTATAAACTATAAAAAATTCAAATTTGAAAAAATTCAAATACCAAAAATGTTTAATTTATGTAACAAACAAATTTTGTTTGAAACATTCTAATCATAGAGTAAGGTTCAGAAGACCTGATTATTTTAATCACAGGGTAAACTTAGGACCTTTCGGCACCGTTCATAATTAAAGCTACTCGTTGGTAGAGCTGATGAGAACAACTAAAACGAGTACGTTATTATAGTAGCCTAATTAGACTACAATAAATTTTTATTGTTAAAGTGTCAATAAAGCCATTTAATTACAGGCTAAACTTAAGGCCTTTGCGCTACAAAAACTCTAAATATTCTGTGTGGAAACGCAACTTTCATAATTAAAGCTACTCGCTGATAAGAACAACTTAAATGAAGACGTTATTAAGGTCGCCTAATTAGACTACAATAAATTTTTATTTTTAAAGTATCAACATATGTATTCTAAGACTGGATTGGTTGTTTTTACTAAGCGGAATATTGGGAAAATGTTTAAGAATTATTCAAATTTTGACTAAAATTAATAGACTGTGACATATATATATATATATATATATATATATATATATATATATATATATATATATGTAAATATATATAAATGTATATATATATATATATATATATATATATATATATATATATATATATATATATATATATATATATATATATATATATATATATATAAGTATAATAAGAGTAATTTTTAATAAAAATATTTTGTTTTTTGAAAATAAACAATACTTTTACATCAAATATGCAGACTTTGCTACACTGTTCAGTTCAGAGTGTTTGTTAAACAGTATGTTATAACTATATAGTCTTAGCTACAATATCCTATGAAATAAATAAAATGAATATCATAAATTTCCTCGATTGGCATAACCTTTCTTAAAATAAGTATAACATTTGAATGTAGGTATTACAATGTTTATTTATTTTTCATTTGTGGATAAGAAAAGCAAATAATATTCTAGCTTAAATGTTACTGATATTGCATTGCATCTATTTAATACAACTACAATAAGTATTCCTTCTATATTGATAGCCCTTGAATTCATTGAATCAAAATAGAAAATGATGTTTTAGTTTTTTTATTTATTTCTCAGAACATAAGCATCAATCTCTGTCAAGCTAGCAGACCAACATGCTCAAAATGAGATGCTATAAAATTCAATTAGGTGCTCAAATTTTTAGTTAACAATATGGTGTCATTATGATGTACTGCTGTCGTAATTATAATACAAGTACCAGAATTAGGTGTTTAATTGTGTGCATTCAATAAAACAATTTTATCATATTTACCAAAGAAATCACTACACTGTTTCACTGACATAAGTCACTGCTAAAGAAAGTATCAAGTTAGCAGTGATATATTGAAATTACAGAAAAAAGTATTCAAAAATAAATTTAAATATGCTCAAATTTGTTGCGTTTTAGGTGCTTCTTAGATGATGCAAAATTAAAATAGGTAAAATTGACTTAATTTTACACCTAAGTTAATTTTTCAGCACCTTATTTTTAGTAAATTTAAATTCAATATTGAATACTTTGCTCTGCTAGCTAAGTTTATATATATATATATATATATATATATATATATATATATATATATATATATATATATATATATATATATATATATATATATATATATATATATATATTATAAATGGGTATTAAAGCCATTGGTAAAATCCGTTTTTATAGTATAAAGATTCGTTTTTCTATACAAATTATTATTTTGAATTTTTGAGGTATTTCCAATGGTCTAAATTTAAATAAATACGCTCACTTTTTTTAAATTTTAATTCTATACATGTCCCCGTGTGACAACAATAATCAAGCGATATTTGTGGTTGATTTCGTTATATAATACCTTAATAGATGCATTAAGAGTATTCGTTAGCGTGAAGTTTTACGCTGTGAGTAAAATACTACGTGTACACACCTATGTAATTTGATTTTTACTGCAGTGGCGTAGAGAATCGAACATACTATCCAAGTTATACTGGAAGGAGCCAACTTAAACAGATGTTTAACAACTCTAGAAAACAAAAAAAACTTTACGAAATTGGAGACCGAGTGTTTCTATAAGAAGTACTTCAGACAAGTTTAAGAAATTTTATTACTAGAACAATTACGTTATCAATTATAGTAAAAATTTTAACCTGAGTGTATGTATGTCTGTCTCATTTGCTCAACCATAGGAACATTTTAATTTTTTAAGACTTACGTGATTTTCATACTGTTGCGCTATCAGATAATATGAAATACACAAACATGAAGTGTTAATGTTTTGGAACAATCAGACGTGGATCACAATATTGTTTAAACATCAGTATTAGTAGACCAATAAAATTAAGAAAACCAAAAAAAAGATCAACAAAAACAAAAACTCATTAATAAAAGTCATCGAAACCACACGTTGTTAATATATCGTGTTTAAAAATAACGCACTTTAAATTTTTATCGCTGTTAGTTGAATTTTGTCAAATCGATTACAAAGTTGGAGACCTTATGCGATGAGATGATTTTCAATAGGAAATAAGTTTAACGAAATTCAACCTTTTAGTTTCATTTGAAAGTGTTAGTTTATAATAAATATGAATTTCGGTTAATAGTATTAAAAAAAGTATTAAACTAACAAGTAAACTAGTAAACCGTGTGGTCTCATTTTTATATTCAAAAAATATTCTGGCTCTGAACAGTCCTTCTTTAACGTAAATTTAAAACTAGAGCCGAATATAATTAATATATTTTGCTTTTAGTGTTCAAAATTGAGTAATTTTTTAAATTACTATATAAACATAGGTATAATTCTAAATCTCTTTGCTTACGATATGCTGTTTAGAAATAAAATATATTTATAAAAATAAAACTTTGACTGGCTGGAATTTGAGAGTTCAAGATTTAGCAATTATCTTTAAAATATAAATCGAAATTCCCAGAAATCATTTGTTAGCATTTATGGCCTGGCAATCTTTTATGAATTTTATAAAGTATCTTCCCTAAAATTATTCAGATTCTTGCTTAAGTTATTCCAATTTTATTAAGACTGTATTAAGAGACTTTTCATTCGTTTTTTTGGGTTTTCCGATACATTTCAGATAATTGTATCACGCTTTCTCTGGTTTTCAGATAAATATGAAAAATACTTTTTTCGACTTTAATCAGCCGATTTTTATAATTTTTCAAATCATTGTGGTTTTATGCTCTTAATGTCTCATGTTTTTCGGTTATCAAACCATGGTTTGAGTTACCTAATTACTCTAATTTTGTTGGGTCTTATAAATTCTAGAAACCTTCTTATTTCATTGGTGTATATTCCCAAAGACGTAGAATTTATGTATCCTCCATCCAATAATTTGATCGATCACATTCATTTAATAGAAATTTTTACAAAAATGATTACATGTAAAAGCATACCAGCTCATTCAACTCTGTAAAGTCAAAGAAAACTTACGAATAGTAAGACATACAATAAAACTAAGATATTCATAGAATTACTAATTAAGTTCTTTTTCTGCTCTGTGTTCAGCGTTTTCAGAAATAGATGAATAATAAAATATTTTTATATCTAAAAATATTTATAAAAATATCTAAAATACATCTAAATCTTATGTATTTTTGGGCATTTAAAGCTTGTCCGAAGTCAGAGACTTTCACAATTCCTATGGACATTGTGAAACAAAATTTTTTCATTCGTTTCTATGGTTACGAAATACTAGTTTATCAATAAAATTATATATGACTCAGTGAATGGTGCATGATTTAATATAGGAAATTTTTCTAAATTGATTAACTAATTAATAATTTGCAATTAAAAATAACTACTAATACAATTTCTTCAATCATTCTTACAATTTTCAACCCAATAACTTCAATTAAATATCTTTTTTTGTAATTATTCAATAATTTTTGTTTGGGCACTTTCTATACCGTTTATATGCAAACAATTGAACAAATAATAATATTTTCTAGAACGTTTATTACAAATTTTATCTAAAAAATGTTTATTACAAATTTTAGACACTCGTAGAGCATCAATCGATTAAGAAGTCCCTTTCATGTACTATGGACGGTACGAATAATAAAATCAAGTTTTCTCAAACTTCCTTAAACAATTACAACATTAAACAATTTTATTTAAACAAATAGTTGTAAAATCTCCAGTTCGTGTCTACAAATATTTGTAAAGTGTCTGTATATGATTACTACATTCTAATTTGTACACGGAGGTCAATGAAACTGTTATTATTGGTGTTGTGTAGAAATATAATGTTGAGAATACTAATCCCGTTAAATACTATATATATAGTCTTCTCATATAATTTCATTTCACTTTAAATTGTTGACAGTCTACACAAATATAAATTCTCATAGGCCAAAAATGAAAAAACTTTTTCAATAATTTTACATTATTTTTTTATTTTTCAGTAAACTTAAATCCGAAAATAATAATAAAAGTTGTACAACACCTATCAATTTTTATATATTTTAATATTTAAACTGTACATATTTTATTGAATGAACTATTCGTATTGAAGAATCATTGTAGTCTAAGCAAATAAAATTATGATTTTTTTATGTATCAATCAAATTCAGTACATATGCCATTTTATGAGAGAACTGAGAATTAGGAAAATGACAAAACTGACACCGAATACGTTCCCACGTCCAGAATCCAAAAGATTGAGCTTATATGTCAATGTCAAAAGTATTTACAAATATTTTTTTTTGTTTATGCGTAATTTTCAATTTCATTATAGGTCATTACATGTACATCAAAAAGTTCATCTATGCGCAACATCGTATTTATATGGACACAAAATATTTTTAGACATCGGATATTCAGCAAAATTATATAATTGATATTAAGAAACTTGTTTTTTCTAAAGAGTTGACTCATTCATTTATATTATACATAAAGTACTGATAATTATTATTAAAATAATAAGTTTATAAATTTAATAAATGTTATGTAAATATTTCTATTATTTATAATTCTTTGATAGTACAGTAAAATAAAATTCAGTGAAATAGTAATTGTAAATAGCGGGTGTCCCCGAAATATATCACTTTTACTTCGTCTATTTGATTCCAAAACAGAACTTTAAGTTTAACTTTAAGAATTTACGTATTTCAATTATCTCGTTAAATTTTTTATTAAAGTTCAGAAGTCAAAATTTATGCTAATGATACTTTTACTAAAATTTTATTACCAAAATTGAAACACTGACACATTCTAAAACCACTATTTGAGAGTGGAAATTAGTTTTTTAATTTTAGTCCCAGAATTGTATCACATCTAGTTGATTGACGGTATAAAATAGAAAAGCTTTTTCGTTGTAAATCCTTGAGGAAAGTTTCAAGAATAATTTTATAGAAATACAGAATAATTTATAACTATATCATTTTACACGAAATTAAAATTTATGTAATTCAATATGAGGCCTAATTGACACTTATAGCACAGAAAACCTGTGTCGTAGAAATTATTGGCTAAAATTGGTTGAGCACTGAAGAAGTCTGCAATAGACACTCAACAAAAAAATACTTCGGGATATACAACAACAAAATACACACACACACACAATAATATTAGTAAATGTCCAATTTTTATTTTACTAGGAAAGCACAACAATTTTTAATAGAAAAATCAAAAGGGTAACAAAAATTTAATTAACTCTTTCAGTATCTTTTATTAAATTTTGACTCTTGACTTGAAAATTTTCCATCATTTTGTTTAAAAATGAAATATTACATTTTTTTTCAAAATTTAAGCCTTCTGAAATTCTTTAAAAAAATAGACTTCTATAATTATATACACACCAAGACGGGGGCAGTTTTGATCTTGGTCTTGGCGTTTTATACTCAGTCTTGGTCTTGATCAAATACTTCAAGCTTACATAGTCTTTCTTAGTCTTAATCTTGCTAGGTCTTGCTTATCTGATTTGATACGTTTTTTTTATATTAATTTTTCTATGCATGATCATTATGAAGACTCTGAAAGGTATAAATTATAAACAGCTCAAAATTAATAATTAACAAATAAAATACTTTATTTCAGTGACATCATAATAATTTCTGTACGGTTGCAACTCCGCAGAGTCGCTAATTTGTAATAGGAGCAAACCCTTTTTCTGTAACTTCCTGATTAAAGAGAGAACTAATGCGCTTTACTCAATATGCTACTGACATGCATGTCTTGTTTGTTTGTTTGTTTGTTTGTTTGTTTGTTTGTTATAATTTTGAATTGAGCGCTATGTTTATTGTTGTATTTTAATATAATGCATACAAGACATCATCTGTTCGATATGACGTGTCTTTGTAGTTTTTGAGTATTAAAATCAAATAAAGCAAAATTTAAATCCTTCAAATACAAAAAAAAAAAAAATCTTACAAAAACAAACATATAAAAGTTGCTTATTATATTTTGACTCATATATTCAATGTAATTTATTTTTTTAGCTTAGTCTTGCATTTAGCTTGTTTGGTCTTGGTCTTCACCAAGAACCAATTATGCTCATCACTAATACACCAGAAAAACCTAGTTAATCATTATAATTAATATTTTTACACAATTAATACATAAATGGAAAAACATCTGAATTGATCTTCTAAATCTTTCCAGAATCATTCAATCAATTAAATAAACAGTTTATAATTATAAATAAACCATTACATATTATAAATAATGATCCACCTATATTAAATATTATAAATAATTATTCACCTATAAATTTTTTCAGAATAAATAATTTTTTATTGACGAATTATAATCCGTGTCGAAAAAATTTTTATTTATAAAATTGTAAACAGGCGTGTACAAATTTAGAGAAGAGGATTGAAGTTCGTTACTTTTAATCCATCATCAATCAATAAAACTAAAATACTGTTAAATAAAAATTTTTTTCACTAGAAGCCATTCTTAACTATTCAAATTTCATTAATGAATTAACAAAAAGACGTAACACAAATATTTAAATGCAATTCTACCACACGCTGGTAACTTATAGTTTTTAATAACAAAAAAAAAACTTGTTTAACAACGTATTTAAATGTTTTCTATGATCAGTAGCTTGCACTTGTAAGCAAAAACATTTACTTTAACTACGTTTTTGCTTCGTTAATGCGTGCCTTACTGTATTTAAATGTATCATATTGATATTTGCTGAAATATGGCAGCTTTAGGTAATTTATCTATTTCATTCTTCATTATTTGTAAATTTAATTTATTCTATTTATTATGTATTTATTTGTAATGCGGTAATCGATATCTTAGTAAATATCAATACTACCATATTTCAACATCTACCAAGCTATAAGGTATTAATTTTAAAGGGTAATATGAACTATTAAACAATAAACTGAAAACTTACTGAGTTCGCAGAAAGTGTTCGAGCATTGAATGACAGAATACCAAGATTTGTTGAACAATTTCATCAAGATTAAAACCAATTTCACGTATTAAAACCAATTTAAAGCTTTTTGATATTTAATGTTATAATATTTTTGTTAAAGCTGTTTCTGGTGTAAGTTATGTTAGTGCGAAAACTACATAACCAAAGAGAATCAACTTTTCGAAACAATATTCTAAAATTCGTAGTATCTACGTTTTTTAATAGTCGTCTTTTGTTTAAGAGTCTTTGAAAAAGACAAAGATTATTATAATAAATTTATAATAAACATAATATCTAAAGTAATATAAATTGTATTTTTATACTCGACATATTATACTGTTGCGCAAAAAGGTAGTGCGTTGAAACATTGAAAGTTTTAAGCTAAATAATTTTTAAGTTTTTATAAACTGCTTAGATTCGTCTCAATTTGAGCTAATAAGCACATTTATTTGTAATACTTTCATTTCATGAAAAACATTTGGGACGCTCTTTGTTTTCATGCCAAAATTCTTAACATTTGGATAGATTAACTTCGGGTAATATGACCATAAACGTTTTTATGAATAAATCACAAAATTTCTGAGATTAAATATTTTTAATTGATTAGTTCTGTTTTAGAACTTTAATCAACAATAATCCATGAAATGGAATTAATTTCAAAATCATAACTTTAGTAAACGTTTTTCGTAGTCTTGAAGAAACTTACACCATAACAAATACAATCACTAATTTGCGCTGTTTAGTAGAACAAAATTCGAAGAAAAAACCTCTGCTTGATTGCATGTCTCAAGTAATGTAGGTCTTAAGGTAATGTAGGTTTTCTTCCCAACTTTGCATAATACACTCTATCGGCTAGCTGATTTATTTTAACTTCCAAACGTCTTAAACCGGTTCTGGAACTTTATACAGCTTGTTGAACCCATTTTCTTATTCTACACTTCTTCGTTTGCATTTTTCATTGAATCCTTGCACTAAGTTTGATATTTTCTCTTTAAAAGGAGTAAATACCAAATTGTTCAAAGATTATGTCATATGAGTCCATTATGACTTGGTAAAACAAATTTGCCGCGATGCAAGGATTAGGTGTGTACATTAAGGTAAGAGGTATGCTACTATGAAGTATACGTACACTGCCGATGTCGGTTTGTTTAGGAGAAATAATACTAAGTCATAACTGACCTGGCCAATACCCGAAAAATGAATATAGTGGAACCAAAAAATGTGGCATTTTTACCTATTTTTCTTTTAAATACTAAAAAAATTAAATACTCGGTTGTTATGTTGAGTTGTTTATCAAAATTAATTTTATTTATATATCTATAACATTTATTTTCATTTGAAAAAATAATAAATAGATCAAAGTAGAAGACTTAAAAACTGGTAAACAAAAGTGGAAGAAAATTATAGTAGGATAAAACCCATTGGAAACACAAAATTATATGATAAAAATGAAAGAAAAAATAAATTACTGGTGATCTGAGTTCGAGAAGTAGGAGTGGGTGAGTTTTTAAGGGTATATCACTGTTTATTTCGATTTCCGGCAAGCCTACAAGTCCTATGGAAAAAAATTAAAAGGCAAAGTTGTAGGTAATAAAAAGATCTACAAATTTGTATTTGCACTTTTTTCACATTTGGTTACATTCTACTACAATATTATTCCCTTTCAAAAATTATCTACACTGGTATAAAAATACACCCTAAAATTACTGTATTTTATAATTTAAAATTAGCATGGAAGATTCTGGTCGTTTTTATTCCATGGGTATATATTCGTTTATAGCGCTTTAGGGATTGTGTTGTTGAAAGATGTCTCATTATGCGTTTTATGGAGCCTTAATATAGGTATTATTCACAATAGATATTCAAAACAATAATAGACATTCATTACAAACAGGCTATTTTTATATAGTATATGGTCATCGTTTATATTCTAAATTGTACAATCAACAATTTGTAATTTGAGGACACATTAAATACAATATATATTTTAAATAATAGAAGAAATCTCATTTAAAGTAATATACTTTATTCTTTAATTGTAATTAATATAACACTTAGGTATTATAAAAATAAAGTACCTAATTCACATTACTTCTATACCTAATAATAGCCATCATAATGTTTTCTTTTTAGAAAAACAATATGTTTTATGTGCTATTCCATATTCTTATATAAAATACATTTTTACGCAAGGAAAATAAAGGTTTGAAACAGCCGATGAATTCGAGTGATTCTAGACTAAATTACTTCTACAAAATGTCATTTAGCTGTTATAACACATAGAACATTTAGTTCAAAAAAAATTAAAAATAGTGAGTTACTAATAAAAATATTAAGTTGAATTTTGGTAAATAAATTATAAAGCATACAAGCTTTTTTTATACAATAGTCAGAGTGTATTAATTTTGATCTAAAGTTTGTAATGCTACCAATTTTCGAAGGCACTAACAAAACTTTGATGTAGGTGTTCATAGAAACACATAATTAGTCCATTTTCGGTTGTCCGACCGTCTGTCCGTCATCACGATACCTCAAAACAAAAAAAGATGATGAGTTGAAATTTTGGTGATGTGTGTTAAACATAAAGAGTGAATTTAAGTTCGTGAATGAGCAAAATCGGGAAATTGAGTCCAACGGATCCTTGACCCAACTTTTAAACTATAAAAGAAAAGTTCAAATACAAAAAATGTTTATTTTTATTAAGCACACAACTCCTGTTTGATTAAATAAAAGAAATACAAACAATTATGAAAATAAGTCCACTATATATCATTTGGATTTTTTTAGGATAGCTAATTAGCATTTTTATGTCAGAACAGTTGTAAAAAGTCTAGACAGCACCTATATTATAGAAATACATTATTTGAATGGACATAATAGAGGTACCTATCAGGGACGTTAATTCAGATATTGCATTTTCCTCTTTTCGTACATCGTAATTGCAAACAATGATTTCAAAGTTCTTTAGGTCATCAAAATACACAAAAAATTACAAAAAATAAAAAAGATTTTATCATTTTATGCAAATACTCAACACGTCTATTTGCTCTGTCCAAAAATTGTGTATTGCCAAATTTTTTGTATGAAATCTTTTTGCCCGATAAAGCTACAACTTATTCGGGTTTTCTTTGTACTTTCTCGTTTTTTCGGGATTTCAGACAAAATTTTGTTGTAAGGCAAGTGAGTTAAAAAACAAGTATTCTTCAAATTTGTGTCAGAAATATTTATCTTAAAGGGTTACCAAATTGGTTAGAAATTTTCCCATTTAAATACCATGCAAATAAATCTCTATATCTTAAAAAGAAAATTTATAGATTTGTGTGGTTTTCCAATTTTTCTCACGAACAATTAAACTTAAGTGACAATTTCAGTGGAAAATTTTCTATGCAATAGTGCTGTAAAATGAATAATTTATACAATTAATGAATTAATATTTATATTGTAAGATAATTTTTTATAACAATTTCTCACAAAATCGTCATTTACGTTCTAGCTGCAAATTTAATTGTCACGAGAAAAATTCAATAAATACAGAATTTAATTTGACTTTTGTTAGATTCTCGTGTTAAATAAATGAGAAAATTTCAAATACATTCGATTAAGGTATTACTAGTTTAAATTTGTACAGTGAATCAGCTCTTTTCGTTTACAAACTCATGTTTATTGAAACAAAGAGATCAATAGCAATGATTATCTTATATATGGTTTTCAGTTGGAAATATTACTACTTATTTAGGAACAATTTGCAAAACCACCTTTAATAAAATAATATTAAAAGGTAGTTGCCCATCTGATACCAATCTAGACTGTATGTTATGTGTTAATAACTTCTACAACTAAACTAACCACTACTTCGGCATAACGTATTGTTTTAAGAGGGAAAATATAAAGCATACAACAAGCATGTATAGGTATAATGTAATAAATTTATAAGAGCTATTGTAATTTCTAAGGATATGACTTGGGTAGTTAGATTCATGCATCACCTAATTTTCAATAAAAGTTTTAATAATAGTCGTGGGCTTTTCCCAACAGGATTCCGTAATTTAAGAAAAATAATTTTTAAACATATAAGATTTTGTAATAAACTTTATATGTTCTAAAGATCAAACACTTTTCATTAACTAATCTATATAAATATAATATTTGTTTGTTTTGAAATTTGAAAAATCGAAAACGACTGGACTTATTAGACTAATTTTAATCTCATTTGAGTAAGAGTTCTTGGCATATTTAGAGAAATATAAAGTATTTTTTTATTTGATGTTTGAATGAGCTCTATAAAGAGTTTCACAATTTACCGACGGTTGTGCGTAATATTTTATTTGTTTTTGATTAGTATGATTAACTGCGTATCAATGTCTTTGTTTTGAGTTTTTAATTATTGGAGTATATTGCAAGAAAAACGAGGTATTTGGGAACATTAAAGAGTGCCGAACGTAGAGTGCCATGATCGGATGGCTAAATTTGTATATTACACAATTAATTTATTAATTTCATAATTTCAATTAATGTATTTGAAGAAGGTTTAATACGAAGTTTAATGCAAAACAAAACATCATAGAAAATGAGGCCGCCTACAACATCATTGCTTTTACCTTGAATTATTCATTAGTTAACAAAATTGACATACTGATATAATATTAGAATGAATAATTGAAACTGGATCTTGGAATAAAGTTCAAATTCATAGTTAAGATTTAAATCTGTTCAATAAGCAAATCTTTAATTTCATTTTTTTAACACGCTTTTATTAGCTTCACTCGTATGTTTGTTTGTCTGTAGGTAACTCTCTGAAGTTGGCTGCAGAACGCATCTGAACGGATCCTTTGCATGAGAGTAATAAAGATAGAGCTAGTGCGCGAACTACGCATGCATGCGTGTTTTTTTAGTTTTTTTAAACTATTATAATTTTTTCACATATAATTTTGAAATATTAGTAAAAGTATAAGCAAAATTATCATCCACATATTACATGTACATAAGGATAATAAGGGTATAAGCAAACAATGACCATTGGTAGCATGGGATACTCAAACGTGGGCGTAATTGTAACATCATAGTTCGCAGTGTTTCAGATCCACATTTGAAAATAGAATAAACTGTGCTATGTGACCTGGCAGTTACAACATACATAATTCGATATTATTTTGATAAAAAAATGCTAACTTCACAAACTATGGATCGAAACGGAGGGGATACACTCCATTGTTACAAAATATTTACTGGGGTATATGAAGCTGTTATCGTTGTTATTAGTTTTTGATTTCTGGTGAGTTTTGATTGATTCAGCTTTTTGTTATTGAATATTTAAATATGTCACAAATGATTTTAATTCTGATGAGGCCCATAGTTAAATATAGTATTAAATTTCTTATGAAGTATGAGAATGCACTCATGTTTACGCAAATTACTTAGTGTTTTCTTGTAAATAAAAACGTTTAATCATTTTGGGACTAGTTATAATTATTGTATGAAGTTGCTTCCATAATATATGTGCAAAATGCCAAACTGACTGTCTTCCAATGCACACCCGAAACCGCTGACCCTAAAAGCATGAAATTGTCTAGAAAAATAAGCGACCCATAAGAATGAATTTTTTCAAATACAAATTTTAAAGTGGTAAATAAAGAAAGGGTTCAAATAGCTTATACTTACTGATTCTTCATCGCCGAACGTAATGATTATTAAAGGTAAAAAAATGAAAATTAGCCAATATGGTACTTTTATTTCATGAAAACCATTTACATACGGGTTTTTATAAGTATTTCAAACGAAACGTAAGGGGAAGTTCAAATTCTATAGGGATAAAACAGGGTGGCTATATAGGATTCAATATTAATTTCCGGTCAGAGTTTTATTCGCAAGCAAATGCTTGTTTGAACATAACAAAATATTTTTGAATTCACGAAACCTCTGCATTCCAATTTTTTTTTTAGTTTATCTAAAATAGCTTTTTTTATGGTAAATAAAATTACATTGTTCACTAAGTGAAGTTACAGCATGATGGTTTAATAGAAAAACAAAAAGAACACCATTAGTTCTTTGTGAGTAAATTTATGACTTTTCAACACATTTTTATGTGAATATCTCCCGCATATAAAACGCACTTAAAAAAATTAAAATGTCATTGAACAATTACTTCCAGAATAATAATAACAAATTAAAAGTTTCTTAATTTTCATGTTATAACTAACACCTACAATAAGCATTGATGTTTGAATAATATTATTTACATGGGTTTTGGTATATGTTATGTGTGCATATTTTAATTTACAAGAAGTTTCTTTCAGAATACACAATGATGATTATAACAACTATGATACAACATATAGTTTCATCCATTAATTTTAAAAGTTAAAAGTAATTAAAACTAATAGTAATTATTAGTTTTGTTGTTATAATATGTATCTTACATGTAAAATATAAGCATATTTTAAAAACATATACCTGGGTACAATTACCTGTAAACTATTCTTTGTTGATTGACTCTATATCAACAGGGGCAGCGATCTGTGAATTGACATCTGTAAACAATAATTTTATATTGCATATTGAAATATAAAAATGATACATTATAGTATTGAAAATAATTTTAAATTTATAATCTTGCTTTTATTGAATCCGTGGCGGTGTCACACCTCTAACCCCAAGAGAAAACAGTTCCTTCGTTTTATTTGATCTGTTCACTTAAATCATTAAAACTTTTATTCAACATTATATTTATGTAATCCATAGTTCCTTTTATTTTTATTTTATGATACTGAAATATTTATAAGACAGTTTGAATAAAAACGCAAAAATAGACTATTTTTATACACAAATTTGTATAAATTTTAATTTAAACAATATTTAAAAGGATAAAAAATGACATTTTCCTCAAAAACATTATATTTTCAAGAAAAAATTAGAAATTTAATGAAAAAAGTATATTTATTTGCAATTAACAGCCCTCTCCCAAAATTTGACTGAAGTCCACTGGACTCCATGTGATCGTAACAGGTTTAAAGAATGAAAATATTTTTTTCTAAGAATAACACACGTTACCCTTACAACATAATAAAACAGTCAAAAAAATGTATGTTAATTTAGTTTTCTAACACATAGACATGAACTTTCGGGCTGCTTCAACCGATTGAGTTTCTCTTTTCATATACTATGCACACTGCCAATATCTAAATATCAATAAACATCATATATTTAATATTTAAATGGAAGTCATTTAATATTGTACGATTTTATTTTTAAAAAAAGAAATAGTTTGTTGTAAACTTAATTGATATTCGCAGTTAGATATAAATAAACATACTTATAGCAGCATATTTAAAAAATACCCAAAATAATAAACTTAAAAATTAAAATAATCGAAAATTTTCTAGCTTAATGAGGTACTGAAAAAAAAATTTTTTAAATGACTGTAATTATTTTATGTTAATCATTTTAAATTATAGGGTTGGAATATTTTCAATTTTTCGTCCTCTTCCTAGTTTGATGTTATTTAAATTAAAAATCTCTTGATTTACCTCTATTAAAAATCACTTCGCATATCGTTTTCTATTTTAAGTTAAATTTGATAGTCGTGTTAAATACGTTCACAAAAATTTACTCTATGAGCTTATAAATTGGGGCATCAAAAATTATTGTTCTGTCATTTGCAGCTCGTAATATAAGTATTGCAATTCAGTTAAAATATCAGCCAATTATGATAACTTCTTGTCTATATTTTCTTATGCCATTTAATTATTTTACTAATTAATTTTAGTACTGCCAAAATCGTGTTACCCTATTTGATACTAATGCTAACATACAAAAGATCTATATACCGTTTTGCGGTGGTACGTAGATCTTTCAATTCGAGTTAGAATAACTTGCCTTCTTAATCGACATAATAATATTTTTTGGAAATAATAATACATGTATAAACTTTTTTGTAAATTTGAATCGGTGCATAAACTAACACCTGATCGGTAGAGAAATAGGTGATCATTAATGTAAGAGCAGTCAGTTGATATAAATAAAAAATATCAGTATGTCTTGTTTATTACTGAAATGGAAGTCATTTAACATTATTGTTCTATTAGCAATTTTTTATTAGTTGAAACTGCACACCTAATCGTTTTGGTGGTGCTTTCATTTTGATGGTTGTACAATGTGTATAGTCGGTTAATATAATTTTCAATTAGATGCGAATGGACTTACATAAAAATACATTCGGGAACCATGAAAAAACTGTTTATTATTAGTATACTGTATGTAATTTTATAAGAAATTCTGTAAAATGTTTTTATGTAGGTATTTTATAGTAGATATGTGTATTGTTATTTCACAAGATCGGATTTCATACTCAAATATCTTTTAAATACTTTGAATAACCTGCTTCATAGCAAAGCTAATCGTATATGGCACTTAGTAAACCGGATAATGTAGAAAAGTAAAGGAGCAAATCCAATTTAAAAAAATATTGTTTGTACGTGTTCTTTAGACCTTCAGGAACATTTATCACCACTAACCTCTGCCTTACTATAAAAATTAAGGTAATTAGGACAGTTTTCCAAACCCAAATATAAGATCATATTGATAAAAAAATTTAAGAAATTTCACCACGAAAATCGTTTTCAGGTTTCAACCCCAATAAAACTACCACAGCAAATGACAGAGATTAAAAAACAATTTAAAATTCAAAATTTCTTTAAAATTGCCTTTCAGAGTCGATGGAAAAGAATCTGTCAAAAAAGAAGTCAAACAGAAACTGAGGATAGTTGCCACTCTATAAAAAACCCTACAAGTGACATTTTGAAAATTAATAATTTTCAAAATGTCACTTGTCGCTAGGAATAGTTTTCCAGTACTTTTTGGGTTCGCTAAATACGAAGTCAAAACGTCCCTCGGGTGATATCGGGGTCAATCAGGGTCGAATTTGATGTCAAAATCAACTAAGAATGGTTTCAACCCCAATAAAACCACCAGAATACCTGACTGAGATTTAAAAAAATTTAATATTTTAATAAAACTTTGAAATTTAAATTTGCTTAAATTTCTGTCAATTCCAGGGATAGTTTTAATGGGGTTGCAGCATCTTCAGTTGCTTTTTGATCTCACATTCATGTTTAATAACCCCCATAAACCACTGAAAAAGAATAAGAAATAAAAATTTTGAATTAAAAGTTTTGGTAATCTCTGACAGTTTTATTGAAGATGAAATAATCGCCTCTTGATTTTAAACCTTGGATTAGTTAGTGATCAGCGGTCTCGAAAATCCCAGATATGATTTCGGAGATGAAATTTCGAATTTAGAATATGTTTTATGCCTGTCACTTCTAAGGGTTTTAATGGGGTTCAAATCCTCAAATCCTCAGTTGCATCAGATTCGTTGGTAAAGAATAGAGGGGATACAGAGGGTCTCAGTTTCTGCTTTTTAAAGCCGGTACAAGTTTTTCGTTTGATTTTATTTTTTTAGTAAAAAAATATCGATTTTCGTTTTTTAACACTTGTTCCATTTGCTTTTTATTAAAAATCAAATCTGTTCGATATTAGCTTTTGAATTATTGTCTTAATTATGGAAAACCATTATTTGTCGCTTTTTTGGTATTCACATTAATTTTTTTTTTTGTAATAAGCCGCACTCCAATCATTTTAAATTTAATATTGATATATTTTTGTTCATTCAATTGCCGTTAAAATTTTCTATACTGTATCTTAACTTGCATATAGTTTGAATTTATTCACCCACAGTATCACTTTATTTCATCGTAAATGACCCTCGGCTAAAATTATAATGTATTCAACAATTAAATTATTATGTATTCAACTAATGGATTAAAAACACCATGGTGTTGGATATCTAATGATTACGGAACATCAATATAGAACATCTGATGGAACCCAAGAAATATCTGGATCAGCTCCTATAAACAAACACATTGACACAAGTAATACGAGGAAAAGCATCAATCTTTTGCAATCTAGGTAACCGGTTATCACAGATATACATTTCGAGAAAAGTATTACCAAATGCGGCAACATGAAAATCAGTTATATTAAATTAGTTTAAATTAATTTAAAAATGAATTAATTACAAATTATTCGATGAGGATATAAATATTTGAATCAAGGAAATTTTATCGAATAGGCTAAAAATTATAGTCTATAAGGAAGAAATCTATAAATATCGAAAATATATGTTTTATTGGTGTTACTTGAATTACTTTCAAAGAAAGGTCTATCATTAAAAAAATAAATAAATTCCAAAGGTTAAAACAGGTTGATCTATAGACAAATTTTAAAGTATGTCGGTCGTCATTATCACATGTTGTTCGGAAATATAAATTTTCTGTTTGAAACGTTGAAATTATTATTTTTTTGAATATTGGAAAATACATAAAAAAAATATTGATACTAGTAACTATTTATTGGCATATATGCTAAAAATATGTGTAACCAGAAAAACATAGCCACAAAATTGCAAAACTTTACACTATTGTTTTATTCTGGCTAGATGAAATGGCTCAGCTAGCTTAAAAAACCTCAAAAATCTATTTTTCCTTCCACTAATAAGTTCAAATATGCATCACCAATCATCGTAGTAAAACAGTTTTAACCCAAATAAGTTTAATTCGATTTTATATAAATTTTAAATATATAATTTCAATTTTATATAAATTTTAAATATATAATTTCTATTTTATATAATTTTTTTTTGACTGTTCATTTCAAACTTTTTAGTTGAGTAAATGGGGGATAATAACAATAAAAATATTAAAAGAATGGAAACTTCGTAAATATGATTCTATTAATGCTCTTTCATCACATATGAGCTTTTGAGATAAATAAATTTTTTTTTACAAAAACGAATCGTTTCTCAAATTTATGCCGAAGACTTCCTGTTTAAATTATTTTGAGTTTCTATTTTATTATTACTTTTTATTATAGTATTCTCTAAGAATTGCAAAAAATTTTTCCCAAAGGGGAAATAAGTTTCAGTATGCTTAAATAATAAACCGTTGTAAAATAATTTGTTTCGGGATAGAATACTAAATAGACCTAAATTAGTACGAATCAAAGGAATTATAATTACATTCAATTTTTGAAAGGTTTTATTATTTGTATAGGGTAATGTTTAGATAGAATTGTAATAACAAAATTTTACGCCGCTATATTATATAAATTAAATTAAATTATTAATATTATTTCTAAGTTTTAATGATATTTATATATTTAATTCACTATACGTTGAACAGATCCTAATTGAACAAGTAATACAAAATAATTAATCTTGTTCAGTTAGTTATACCAGAGTCATTTTAAATTATTTTTAATTGAGAAACTACTCATAAGAGAGAGACAGTGGAATTAATGTTAATAAAATAAAAATGTGATGTTTATTTTTAATGTATAAATTGTTTTATTTGAAACAAATAAAGATATACAAATTTAGAATTTAGTTTCTAACGTATAAACATTTTCAAGATTAACCAAATTCGAAAATGAATTCTTACCTGTCAAAAATTACCTGATAAGTCCAATATTTACTGACCGTTATCTAAAAATTCTAAATCCGATACATATAATATGCATGCACACATTTTTTTATCTGAGTTAAATAATATCTTTAAATACATTACGAAGTATAAATCACATCATTTTCATCTAACCACGGATTTGTTGATAATTTATTCGGGTTTGTTAAAACATTGATACTCAATTATACGTCGAGTATCTAAACAATTAACTAGTTATTTGTTATTTTCACGTGTCTAGCAGTATGTTAAAAAAAACAAATAGTTTCAATGTGCAATTTTTGTTATATATCCAAAATGATCTTACAGGACGATTGACTAATTCATCTTTTGATTGGCACATTATTAAAAAATAGATATATTGTCGAAAAACTGGTAAAACAATCGAACAAACTTTAAATTTTATGATAGCATTTGGTGTCTGTAGTACTAGCATGAAAATTAAATTGAAGAAATAGAACGTTTCATATGTAATATGGTAATATCTTTCTAGACACATGTACCTACTACATATGCAAATAAATAGATTTTCACAAGGCATAACAATTTTATTGTGTACAAATAAAATTGTTGATAGTATTTGGAAATATGTAACATACTTTTTGAAATTTTTTTTCTTTTTCATTGTGAATCGTGACAATATTTTTAACTTTTTTTCTCCAATGCCTACGCTCGAAAAAATACTTCGGTAGACTGTTCAGAAACAATATCGAATAATAAAATATTACCTATTACAAATACATCATGCCTTCAAATAATAAATTCTGTATATGTCTATAATAGTTCAGTTATTATCGACAAATTACAATTATGTTTGTATGAATTAAGGTTACTTTAACTCTTAGAATTTTGAGGATCATAAAAAAAAACTGACAGGTTTATACATGCATGGAAACAAACGACAGATCTGTGCATCAACTTCAACTTCAAATAACCGAACGGACCAATGAGTATTAATTTTATTCAATTTATCCAGTTTTTCCGAGGAACGAGTGAAATATTTCAAATTATCGAGAGATTGAAATTAACGAATGACAATTACCCAAGAATTGACTATATATACAATATATATATATATATATATATATATATATATATATAATATATATATATATATATATATATATATATATGAACATCCAATATTCTATAGAACTATGATTTGCCTTGAGGTGAGCGTACAAAATGGATCATCATTTTCGTTGGGTATTCCAGAATTTTATAACCTAAAATTTCCCATAAGATATCATTAACTTGTATTTTTATATTATAGTAAATCTAAATTTTGTACAGTAGGAAATTATTAAATTAATTAATATTCACATATTGAAAATTTATTAACAACTCACATTTACATAAAATATCAAAATTTGTTTACTATAAAATAGAAAAATGACAATCAATTTATGTTTGTTATGCGTATAGGTGTGTTACTCGTTCATTAGAAAGCGATACGTGAACGCGAGTATTATATACATTACACGCCAATTTGATGACCACCACATAGCCTCTATATACAGACTGCCTTGTAGAGTATATAACGAAGGGGAACACAACCGTATTCTTTATACCTAGATCTTTTGGTCCACTGTACCTTCTTTTTTAGAACACTCTGAAGGCAAACATACCTTCTAGCACAACATGACAATTATATTGGTATTATGTTATTGGTGGAGCCAGTTACTTCATTCTTATCCAATGTAAAAACTAGATTTTATGTATTTTAAAGAGAACTAATCATTTAAATTTTAGTTTAAAACACTTTTTTAATTTTTATTTGTGGATTAAATGCACTGTTCAATTTTATAGTATGATTCTTCATTATGACATTTACACGCTTTTAGAGCGTAATTACGGGCTAAATTATACTATATTTTATTTACTCACATTTACTTAGACTCATAGAGGTTGCGGGTTCGAATCCAGGCAGCGGCAGTTTGATCAATTATAATTTAAAAAACAGGGCGGTTGATTTATCACACTGTCGTCGCGACATGGGTTCAATCAACCGTCCATGAACAAACGGAATTGAATAAATTACATACCTGCTGCAAATTGAATAAATCCATACTTAATATACAATCATACTTAATATTTGTTTATTTACCTATCAAGACATTCTCTACTATATAAACATTAACAATAAACACAAATTTGATAAATATTGATATTAATTATGGAAAGTTATAAGTTATTGGTTTTCTTGATTTTTTTTTCTTCTTTTGCTTACTTCTTTCGGTTTATAATGGAGAAGAAACTCGAAATGGAGAAGAAACTAAAGAAACATTGCAGATTTGCAAAATTCATATGTGGAAATTAAAGATACATGCAAAGTACTTGAAAAAACAATTACGGAACAGCAAAATGAGATGAAGGTCCAAACAAGCAAAACATAATATACAGATTCCTAGATATTAAAAACAAAACAAGCCATTTAGACAGTGTAATTAACTCTGAACGAAATCATTAAGTTAACCTGAAACTCAAACAGGCAGCGACTACACAGGCAGCAAAATAAGTAAATTTATCAAACGTATGTACTGAGAAGGAATTGTCATAGATTTAGAAATGTTTTAAATTTAAATTGGAAACACCAGAAACTTATTAAACATTACGACATACTATGTTTCAATTCAATGACACTTGGTTATGGTGAGATACACCAGAGTAAATGTCTAAATACGTTTCAGGCTCTACATTTCATACGCAATTAAAGAAAATTCAATCGGAAGAAACCGAGAAGGGCTATAATTTTAGTTAGAAAATAAATATTTTGTGAAACACTGGACAGACGTAATTAGATAGCAGTAGGAATAAAAAATAGTAAAAGCCATTTCATATTAATTAAGTAGGAGTTCTTGGAATATCTAAATGCACTAAATGATTTGATTACGGAAGTTTTATTTAGGTATCAAGGTTCCAAAATCTATATTTGTGGGGATTTTAATGATAGAATAGGTGTTCTGAACGATAAGTTTGATTCAGATAAGATCAATGGGTTAGGTTTATCAGCTCATAGAGAATCTTTACTACTTCCATAGGCAATAGTTAAGTCGACTTAACGTGGAAAAATGAGGTTTGGGGCATATAAAAGATTTTAAAATACTAGGCTGTGTAATATCCACGGCATGAAAGTGTTATACAAACCAACCTTAAGGATTAAACGGAAAGGAAAACTTCAAAGTCAACTTTTACCTCAAATTTCTTGATGGAACTGAAGCATTTATAAACGAAAACCATTCTGTTACTGAGTGATATTTTTATACTAAAAATAGCCTCAACTCCTATGAATGTGAACATGATCTTAAGCAAATTCAGAAACCAGCGTCATTGTAACAAAAATGCATGGCTCAATAATCTATATGTAGAAAAGAAGAAGTCATTTAAATATTTATTCAAAAAATATAAATAAGGGGGCTACTGTTATAATCAGCACTTAGAATACTTCAAGATTAAAAAAGCATACAATGACTTACTGAAACTGGAAAAACAAATCTATTTAAAGGTTTGACGGAAAAGCTATCTAACTTATATAAAGTAGGGACTTTTGAAAAACAAGCAATAGCAATTTGTGTAGATATAATTCAACACATAGCTTAAGTATTGTCGAATGGAAATGCTTTCTAAGAGAAATGTACGTGTGCATCGACAATCTCACGCTCTTAACCGGAAATATTGAGGACCCTTATTTAAATGAGAATATTACAAAGTCAGAGCTACAGCAGGTTTTAAATAAATGTAAGTTATGTAAAGCAGCAGGATAATATCACATATCCAACGACTTTTTAAAGAACCAAAACCATATTTGTAAGAAAATCTATTTTTATAAAATAATAATGGAAAAAACTTGACACTTGAGATTTATAAAGTCACTAGCTGACCTGGCAAACGTTGTTTTGCATGCATATTATTTTCAGGAAACATTTTTTTAGTTCAATTAAAATAACTATCTACTATAAGTGTGCGGAGATGTACTTATAACCGAAAGCATTTTAAACAATGAAAGTATGCTTTATTTAGGTTAATAAATTAATCTTTATGAAAGTAACGAATATATTTTGAATTAAAATTCTTGATAGCTTAACATCAAAAATTATAATTCATATTTTACTATTAAATATGACAGTTGAAAAAAATAAAGATAAATCTCTCAGCGCAATAAAGTGTACAATATTATCGTGATTAGTCCGTCGTTAGCCTTTTAATTTCATTGTTTTTTCCCATTAACCATGATCAGTTATCGACCGGCGAGGGCGGTAGATGAATTGAGAAAAAAATCATAATTAAAGGAAATTGAAATTATAAACTGAATAAGAATTTATCGTACTACAATTATTATATTCGATTGCGATCTTTCAACCCTATTGCGGATCTGTGGATAGAATGAAAAAAATAAAAAGCGGGAAGACAAAATATAAGTCATGACAAAATAAAAATAAAAATCTTGCCAAAAAAATTAAAGTTTATAATTACCAAATAAGAATAGGGGTTGATCGTAGAGGGGTGAAAATTTAGAGTTGTATGTATTTTTGTATGATGTATCATAGAAAAATAAAAATAAAAATTTGTCCAAAAAAATAAAATAAAAATTAGGGTTAGACCACCCTTAACATTTAGGGGGATGAAAAATAGATGTTGTCCGATTCTCAGACCTACCCAATATGCACACAAAATTTCATGAGAATCGGTAAAGCCGTTTCGGAGGAGTACGGTAACTAACATTATGACATGGAAATTTTATATATTAGATTATCAAGTAAGGAATAATTATTCTTTTATTTTGGAAATATATAAGGAAAGTAGGTAAGATTTTGAATGAAGAAACTGTGGGTGGAGTAGATAAATATTTTGTAATATTTATAATTTCCAATTGAATAAAATGGACTTGTTAAGGTCTATTTGATTATTTAAAATTGAAAAATTTGGGTTATTATTTAATTTATTGAACTGAAAGGCTTCTAGCAAATCTAATTTTTGGCTTTTGTCGGAAATATGTAATATCTCTGCTTTGTGTTCAATGTAAATTTGTATGGCTAAGAGGAGGCCTTGTGTAGGTAAGAGGCATGGAGAAGTTCAAATGATATATGTGTCTGTGAATTGCTTATGATTTAACATAAGAAATTTCTGAAAATTTATTCATAAGTTTAAAATAATAACTATTTAAATACTAAAAATAATTACCAATGCAATTTTTTTTGATTGCCAATAGCTACAATTAAATGTGATTTTTTATAAATATTCATTAAATTTCATTTGACATTTGCTATACAATTTACATAATAACAATTGAAAAATGAATTATATTTTCTAGAATGTGAATGTTTAAAAATAATAATTCTTTTTTTTTTATAATTATAAATTTATTCGAATTATTATTTTATAAGATTCGATTAAGAAGTCCCGTCCACACACTAGGCACGGTAGAAGTATAATTCTTGTATATAGACAGGGACAATATCGGTAAAAAAATATTCTCTGTATACAGAGGAACAAACAAATTAAAATGAAAAGACTATACTCCAATCATAATTATGAGTATAATAACTACATTAATATTATTATTGTTTAATATTTTTAGAATATTTTATAATAATATAGATTGAATGTACTTATAAAAAATGATTAATTATCTTTATATCATTGATGAGTCATTCGGTTTTGTTAATGAGATTTCCCATACCACGAAAATATCTATTTATATGCACATTGTGAAAATATATAAGAATGTACTAAACTTAATAAAACTATACCTGGATGACCGAACTTTGTCTGACTTTAATACACGCGTACCTGCATATAGCTTTTAATTTTATATTGAATGCATGATAAATAAAAAATAGACCTGTAGACATTGTTGCATTTAGCTCTGTAGCAGATGCAAGCATTAATTGGAAGTCTATTTAATGTACAATTTTTATAAAGGACACATATTCTGAATAAAAATTAAGTCTAGGATTTCACTTATTTTGTATTACTTACGATATTCCTACCAGCAACGAGTATACGTGCTAATTGGAATTTTTACTTTTGGGCCTTATAAATTAAAAAAAATATAAATGAAAAACTATAATATCGAAATTTTATGCATATATTCTTGTTTGTCATCAATTTCATTAATTATAATTTTCTTTATAAATATAGTTTATTAAAAGGTTGAATAAAATTATAATTTGGAGTTCTTATTTAAACACATTTGAAATTGTATGAAATAAACCAATGTGATGCTCCCAGAAATCAATTATATTCAAAGTTTTCATATTATTTTCAGATTATTTAAATCATAAATAGTCCTTCCATATTTTTACAAATAGCTCGTTTTGCAACAACAGTTATTCAGAAGTACTTAGTTTTTCGATAATATTTAATTCCGAGATATGAAGAACTTTTCTGTTCCAAACAGTAAATAATTACAAATTTTGATAATGAAAGCAAATTTTACACCATTTGCTAAAAATTAAGGGAAATAAAAAATTTTATAAAAAATAAATATTATCTCAAATATGTCAAAAATTTCAATATCAAACTTTCAAACTCTAATTTTGCTGCTAATTGCTGATTATGATTCGATACATTACGGAATAAACAATGCGAAAATAATGGGAATTACAAAAAAAAGTGTGTGCGTGTAACCTTTACCCGCGATTGAAGTAAAACTTCTTTGGCGTTGACGACATATATCACTGAAATGATTAAATATTAACTTAAATAAATAAATATTATATTATAATTTAATTATATTTATTATTCATGTGCTTTACAAAGATTATTTAAATGTTATATTAATATTATTCATTCGAAACAGGTAATTGAATGTCATTATAATTTCTTAAAATAATTGAGAGTAGCAAATTGAAGGTTAGATCAGCACATGTCAATATAACCTTGTTATTTAATATTATAAAATGTCGCAATTGTCAGAAAATTTATTTTTAATTTACTTATTTTAAAAGTAATAAATAAACAAGTATATTTAGAGATTTTCAAAAAATTTAATTAAGTCAAGAAGCGTGTAGTATATGACATATACTTACAACCAATCAGAATTATTATTTTTAAATGGCGGAAACATACTTACAACCAATCAGAATTATTATTATTTTTAAATGGCGGAAACGTTACTTCCGTCAGAAAAAAAATCTGAGTTACTCCCTAGTCGCGCCTAAAGAAGTTTCACTTCAAAAACTTACACTAACGCCCTTTTTTCATGCTTATTATATATAGTGTGGAAAATTAATCAAATTATTGTAACAGGCAAAGATGTGTGGATATAATTTTAAGGCATACTATCTATAAAATTAGTTTTTTTTTATTTTGGCCTATATTATATATTCTACAACCGCAATCTTTACACAGAAATTTTATACATAATTATATCAGATGCTTTTTTTTATGATTTCAATATTGTATTTGTCTGTATTTATGTATTAAAGTTATTTATTACAAAATTACATTATTAATATTATTATGATTAGCATAAGAAATTTATAAAGTAAATAACATAGAAAATAATAATTTACATTTACATTACAACATTTGTCAAATGTTTGATGGTAGTTTATGTAGATTATAATGCATTTTGATTAGTAAAATATAAAGTAGTATTTTGAAAATTACAGTCTAGCCATATAATCAGATTCAGATCAAAAGGCGTAATCAACTATTAAGTATTTTTTATGTATCAAACTGTGTTCAATCAATAAAAAAATGAATTAGTTTATAGAATGTAAAAAATATTATGTCACCAAAATGAGTTCCGAAAAACGAAGTATCGCTGCCTGTTCAACTGTTCGGTTGATACGCCAATATTGTTGTGATTTTTAGTTAAATTTGTAAAGTACAATTTTAATCATATATTATAAATAACACCAACGAGATAAAAAGAGAAGTAAGGGTGGAAGGGCTGTTATAAGAATTGTTAGTTAACAATTTTATAAGGTATGGGATGTTATGGAACCGAAACAATCAGATATCCGAAATAAACATTTATTCGTAACGGTAACCGAAATTAAAGTTTCTGATAATTTCAGATAAGGGCGATTGGTCTGACGGTTCATAGACAGTATTGAAATAGCTCCCTGAGTATCACACATAAAAATAATCAGATACAAAACCGAGAGTATAAGTATGATTTTTTTTTTTTGGGAGTACCTGTAGATTAGTTGCTGGCACACGGATGTAAGTACGAATACAGTGAGGATGTATACAGTAAAAAAAACATACTAAAACTACCTTTTCCACATTAGTGTGTAGTTTTTAGTATACTAAAACTACGCATTTTGATTGTGAGAAAATAAATAACATAAATATTATCAACGTGTGACGAAATCATGTTTCCTTTTGTCCGGATACTATCGAGGTATGCGCCGTACTGAATCTAAAAATTTCCTTAACTTATTATCTTTTAATTATAACGAAAAAAATAAGAATTAATCTGTTATAAAATTTTAAAAGAAAAACTTTCCAAATATTACAAAAAAAAAAATGTTTTTTTCAAAACAATAATTTAAGTTTATGTTTAATGAGGTAACCATCCTTACGATACGATTTTAAAATTTGTCAAATTATTAATTATTTAATCTGTAAATCAAATGAATTTCATCTTTTTCATACGATATATTTTCAATGGTCATCAAAAGATTAAATGATTAAAACTACATCGTTCATAATAAATGACTGACTATCGCTTAAATTTTAACGTAATACGTAAGCTTAAAGGATGGAAAGAAACCGACGTCTATATTTCATTTTATGGTCCCCTCTGTTTATTGACTATCACACCCACCCCCTTTTATATAAATAAATATTTGTAGTCGCAGGTTAACTTTTTATTATTACTATAACGTAGTCGATATGAATTACTGATATAACAAAAAATTGCCGAATTAACAAACATTCAAAATCATACCAAAATTTCAAAATAGTTATTTCTCAACGATAAATATTCAAAATTCGCATTCAATTTGAAAAGGTTTTCGTCCCATCTTTTATAATAAAATTAAGAGAAATTCAATGTAATCATTTGGAAATCATTTTATTTCATTTTAAAATTTACATAAATATATCTTGACATAAAAACGGATGATTTGTCAAAGAGCTTTTCCCGAAAGTATGATTCTAAAGCAAATTCAACAAACTACTTTTAAAAAACTATTAAAAACTTTTTAAAAACTATTTGACAAACTTCTTTTTGGATAAACAAAATGACTCAAAAAAATACAAAAACAACGAAAATAAAAAAATAAAAATATACAATTAATTATTTTCGCTCACAAATTACTAAAATAACATCCAAATGTTATCAAATATGATATGTTGAATAACAAAACAGAGGCTGTGCCAAAGAGATCATGTGAAAATTTCATCAAATTTCATAACTTTTTTTTAAAATTATTTGAATGTAAAAATAGTGTCTTTATTATAGATATCTCAAGAAATAAATAAATAAAGATATACGAAAAAATATTTTCGAGCACAAATTACTAAAAGAAATATCTAAATGTAATCAAATTTAACATTTTGAATTACAAAACGGGGGCTTTGCCAAAGAGTTCATGTCAAGATTTCATCCGTATATCAAATTTAATTACATTTGGATAACTAATTTTTTTTTTTTATTATTCATAAAAACAGTGTCTTTATTATAGATGTGTTATTCTGTATTCTAAGTCACCTAAATCGTAAATAATAAAATTAAGTAGCATGATTTCTTCTTAAAATGTAAATTTAACATTTACCTAAAGTATACGTGAGGAAATCATTAAATTTTATAAACATGTGAATGTTTGAATGTTTATAGTTTATGATTGCCTATCACAAACGCAAAAGAAAACTACATCTAGTCGTGTTAGTTCATTATTTTATATTTGCAATGGTCGATAACATTAATACAGATATCTATTTTTCGTTATATACTTGGTAACGTAGACTTCTGCTACAGTGGAAATAAAAGTAGTGAATATTGGTAAAGAAAGCTTTTCGTAGTTTAAAAATAGTACCGATTTTCACCACAGTATTTATTTTATTATTTTTTAACACTTGTTGTTACATCTCTGATAAACTATTTTATGCATGCCATTAAAAACGTAAAAAACCAAGACATTTTCTGGATCCCAATTTCTGTCTTTGGAATAAAGATCCTTAATTCAAGTTATTTTTCTTTAAACAATTTTTAATCATTAGCATTCACCAAATAATCTAAATAGCCAGCCTATAGAGCTTTAAATATATATATATATATATATATATATATATATATATATATATATATATATATATATATATATATATATATATATATATATATATATATATATATATATATATATATATATATATATATATATATATATATATATATATATATATATATATAATGTGTACTTAATAGCTAAAATTGAGGTGAACCTAAGCATTTTGCAAAAAAAAATGTTTCAAATAAAAGTTGTTTGTTTAACAAAAAAAACTTTTTTATTTTTAAAATCTTTTATGGTTCAAAAGTTGGGTTCAGGACTCATTGTGCTCAATGAGCCGATTTTCCGCATTCACAGAACTGAATGAACAGAACTGAGTTATCGTTTTAATGGATTCAGAGAATATAAATAATCATCCGATGCTGCTAAGCGGCATAATGATTATCATGAAAACAAACAAGCATGTAAGCCAATTTGAATATTTGTTATCACCGATATTTTAATTGTAATTACTATAATCATTTATTGGTTTTAACTACAGAATCACTAACCTGTAAATAGATCAGTTTTGTAAAAAAAAAAAAAATAAAAAAATAAAAAACATATTAGATCAAACTACACGTTAAAAAAGCATATTTGTTAAAATTTCAAACTACTGTGAATATCTGCAACATAATATGTTAAGAACCTGACCTAATCATGTTTTTTTAACTAGCCAATATAGTTAAGAATACATATTAGAAACGTCTTAATTCTCATATGTTAATTGGAATAAAATTATTTTTTAGCAAATGCTATAACTAAAGAAAAATATCGGTCAAGAAAATACGCTCATGTCTGTGCTTAATCTATATTAATATAAAATACCGACAAGTTTATTTATTTTCACATATTTGTTCGGTCTAATTTTCAATTTCAATCTTGTCAACCGTCATTGATGAACAATTTTCCAAAGCAAACTTATACCACCGTGTTCGTAAAAAAATTCTGCTTGATATTTATTTAATTTCTGTAAACTGCATTAGCAAACTACCACAATTGGGTAATTTAGGGTCATAGCATATTATTAGATGGCTTATTGTCTACCTGAATATATAAACAATAAAATAAATAAAAAATTCCAAATCTAATATGTAGTTCTCCAAAAATTACCGTTCAAAAAAACATACTTTTCAGATTTATATAATTACTATAATTAAATAGCCATGAACATATTATTTTATCACATCCATTATTGATGCAAATATCATTTTTACTTCTGTAAAATAGATATAATGTGTTGAAAACAACAAAAGTTGTTAAAGATCTAAGTTGTAGAAAATGACAAACGCACTCAAAATGAATACAATACGCTTGTATTCATAGTAATAATAGCATTTGATAATAAAATAATTGTCATGCAGTAAACAGATGAGTGAAGGCCGTTTGTTATGCGTATCTTAGACTTATAAGAAATAGCATAAAATCTCAAGAATATTGTGTCAAAATTTCAAGCTGATCGGAGCAAAATTTACGACGTTATGAATGTTTGAGTGCCGTCCGATATTTAGATCTTTTATACGCCGAGCGGAGCAGACTAAACATGTAAATATTCGTCAAAAAGATGCTTTGGGCATCATAGGTGATAGCAACATTCTTTATAGACCTGGCATCGATGATTCAGTGTGCGGTAACTCGCTTTTGAACATCTCCGTTTATTCTAAATTTCTTAGAGCTCAAAACTTTAAAGCGTTTTTCCTCCCACCCAGTCTTTCAAAGTCAGTGCCCCATATAGTTTCAAATAACTGCACCGATCATTTTGAACACTACATCTGTACATAATTTAAGAGGTAATGCCGAAATTTTTTCAAATTTATTAATAATTTTGAAATTACAATAACAAATTAACCAATTTTATTTCGAAAAAATCGTATTTTTCACTTAAAAGTGGTCGCATAAAGTGGAAACTTGAAATTTCGAAAAATCTGGATGACGATACCTATGAGAAAGCGATTATCTAACGAAATCCCTTTGATTTTTGATTCTACTGTTTTCTGGGACGCATCCGAATAATTGTTACCACTACCGTGGGGAATTTTTTTTCTTCATGAAAATTGTCACAATATTCTTAGAATGTTACATCATTCAATTTAATAAATAAAATTTAACTGTGTGGTTTAACTTAAGTGAGTGATATAATGAATAGAAAAGTACAAGAACAAATTGATCGATAACCTTATTTGAGTTTACTTTTTCAAATCTAGTGTAGTTTCTTATAAAAAGATTCACTTCAAAAAAGTTATTATGTGAATTGTTTTGATAATATTTTACTTCACATGATTTCACAACTGCAAAAACAAATCAAAAAACTAAAATTAATTTGTTAATTAATAAGTGGTTTTATTTTGAATAATTTATGTAACATGTTTTTCCAGCCAGTTATATTAAAACATTTACATATATGGAAATTAAAATTACATTTACAGTATTTTATTTATCTATTTATTTTTATGTGTAAACTTATTTTCATATTTATGTATAATTTCTTATTACATCATCTTCCTAAAACAAATTTAATGGAAAATTAAAAACGGATAAAAAATTATTTTTATGTGTCGTAAAAATTTAATTAATTACAGAGATCAAAATTGATGGTTCACCATTACTTCGTAAAACTTGCCAATTCTGTTTTCGATCTTGATGTTTTCGTTTATTTAAACGATCAATGAGTACTTCCTCAACTGTTGTAGCTGGTCCTATGGCAAATTTTTCGTCGTTGACTTTTTGATTAGACCTATAAACAAAATTTAAATATCAGGCTAATTGGACAATTTATTTTTTTAATTAATTACTCGTAATAAAGACTTAAAATATTTTTTTTAAATACTAAACAAGTGAAGATAACAACTGGCATATTTTTTTTTTTTAGTATTAGTGTTTTAACTATTTTTAGTTAGGTGAATGTTTACTAATGAATTATATAACATTTACGAAGATGTTTATAATAATATCACACAATAGTTAAATACACCTATATAGAATATAATACATACATAATCAAAAAATTATATATTAATAATCAACATTATAATATTGTTGTTTTTAAAAGATTAAATTGTAGGAATCCATAACATATTTTGATTTTTTTTAACAAATATTAAATCCCCACTATTAAATCTTTATAAGATAATAATATTATAGTAGTGTATTTATTCGTGTATGTGTTTATTCTATATGGGTGTATTTTAATATTGATTTCCAGTATTTCCCTTAGATAGATAGTGATTGCAAAAACGTACTATATATTACTATATGGTATACACATATAATTATATACACATATACTTATATATATATATATATATATATATATATATATATATATATATATATATATATATATATATATATATATATATATATATTATGTAAGTTGCTGTATAATTATAAATATGTTTTGAACTAGCAGAATTTTAGTTTCTGAAAACATGTTTCAAACAGAAGTTGTTTGTTTCTAAAAAGCTTTTAAACAAAAAAACAAACTTATAATATCCATTTTATAATTTGTTTGGTGATATAATTGTTGGGATTATGGATATGTATTATTTTAAATAATTGAATACTTTATTCATTGGAAGATATTCTTTTACTCAAATAGAGTTTTCAGAAGTATGTCTTAACACCATCAAGGATCAAGGATAACTTACTACTTACTACTATATTTCTACAGTTGTCCATTTTACATCGTGTACCATTTAGTGTTTATTGGGGTCTATACAACACACCAATGTACCTCGTTTTTATGACAGGATGCTCGAGCACTTTAAACTATCTTTCTCCGAAATAATAAAATAAAACCTTTTTCAAAGGTAAACATGTGTTCACCAAATGTTACTTAAAAAGGAAACTTTCCCTTTTTCAAGGGTAAACATGTGTTCACCAAATGTTACTTAAAAAGGAAACTTTTACTTTGAAATATTAAAACTCTTTAAAAATATAGTATCTTAAAAAGCAAAGAGAATGATTTTTGTAAAGACGAATTCAATATTTCAACAATAATCAACTCATTTAAGTTCCGCTTATTTTTAATACGTATGACGTATATCATTCCTCTGTTCCTGATCGTGGCGTAAACATTATTACGTTCGTTTATGGCTATTTTGTATATAACAAATGTTGAAACTTAATGTTTTTCGCTCCATAAACTTATTATTAATTGGTCAATAAATGAACTACTATAAGATTCATTTCAAGCCATTTCTTACAACTCGGGATCAAACATTTTGGAATACTATCATAGAAAAATTATTAGGTATGGATACCATGATAAAAAATTTTATCGAAATTCAATCGGAATAAATAGGAAAAGAATGTATATTTTGGCAAAGTTTGTATTGGATTTAATAGGAAATTAAATTTCTTATTCAATCCACACCGACTGAACAATTTCACATATTTATGATGTCATTTTACTTAGGTTAAATTAAATTATATCCGATCAAGATCTTACAACATCATTAAAAAAATTGATTGACAATACATGGAGTGATATAATCAACAAGATGAAACTGGTTCAACAACATTTACATAATAATGTGAAAAAGTTCACTAAAAGTTTAGGAAAAGCTTTTGATAGGTACTTACTCACTTACCAATTTGAGTACAAATCTATATTTTTTTAAAAATTTTAATACTTAGCAGTATTAAAAATTGAAAATTTATTTTTATTATGGGCTATCTATTCCATTTCCTAATTCTTGCTCTCTCGAGAGTTATTTATATAGAAAGTCTTAAAAATAGTAATTTTCAAATATTTTCACACTTTAGGTAAAATATATTATAAACGAAAAATATGATTGATTACGGATAAACTAGTGATAATATTTTTATTGAAGTATATCAAAAGTTCAATAAACGTCAAATACAATTTAACAATGGATTATATACATTTTTATATTATGTATATAAAATTTACAAAACACTACATATTATTGTAGCCCAAGAGCCGCATTCATGATCGTCTGTCTACCAGCTCCGTTGTATGTTACATCTGAACCCATTTCACCTGACGTTATATAGTTTTTCCACATTGATCTCAGTAAAATAACGTGTTTTTAAAATAAAGTTTCGTATAAATTATTATAGACAAAAGTAGTTGGACTTTTAAAAGAGGAGATTAAATCAGAATTAGTTGTGGTTTCGAAGTTTAAATTTTTACAGTTAGAAGCTATTTATTTTAAGAGATTTAGCCTTAATTTTGTTGAAGTTTAAGGGGCTCTACGCAATTTGACGTATTTCCGAAATGTATTTTAAACTGATAATGATCCTTAAAATTTCAAATCGATCCGATTGGTATTTTTGAGATATATGCATTTATGTAAGGTACGTCTTAAAGTACGTCTCGGACTGGAAGTAGACGAAGTACACACCGGAGTATCAGGTACGCCATGATAGCAGTATGGGGATATCCGATAAGGAAGAATACCTCGAAGACAATCTACATGAAGTATTTGAAGCTGTTTATGCTATAGAGGGTACTAAAATAGATGAGTCCATGTAAGTAAAAAAAATTAAATTTTATATGCTTCTTTACTTCTTCCGAAACAACACGTTGTTTTCCAAGTCGTTGGCCAATATTTCTAAAAAACGGCTCAACCGATCGGTATGCAATTTTAAAACAAACTTCTCAGGTATACTCCTCAGGTATTCCTGTATAGAATATGATTACGGGTAATTCTTTATTTTTATTTTTTATTTTATTTTATTCCTTAGATCAAAACGCAGTTTTATCTTTCCACTAAAATAATGAACTATACCGGTCACAGCCACAGTCACAAACGAACAGCTTATTTTTTAATACCACAAGGGGACTACAGGAATATACCAGATCAATATTTTTACAAATTATTAGTGCCAATATAAAGATGTTGCGACTAAATGTATCAATACTTTTGGATTTTGTAAACTAAAATACCTCCTCACAAAGGTTTAAAAAAAAAATCCTTTTTTTTTCAACGTTTTAACTGTAACCACTTAATTTTCTACTTTTTTTTAAAGAACTAAATCTTTTTAAGAGATTTTTAAATACAAACTATAATTGAGCTGTTTCATTTTATAACTACATCTATCGCTCACATTACCATTACATATACATTCCCATTCTCTCAACCTTTCAAAATAGAAATTAGAGTAAGTTCCATAATTTTAAAATATTTGGACGTCTGGGTATACAATACCTCCAATCTAGAAACTATCCTGAATTATCATATGTAATCCAATAATGCATTGGGATAAAATTCCCTAATGCACTGCATCAGCTTACTACCTAAAAGTATGAGCAAAGTGATGAACAGGAGAGTGAACACCTTTTTGCAACACCAATTTAGGAAATTTTAATTCTGGTAGTAAAGCCTTCCAGTTTATAATTTCTATTTTTCGCTGTATTTCTATGTACTACACGAGCTTAAAATTCTTAGACCCATACTTTTTCCCAACTCGGCATTATCTTATTGCCCCAAAAAGCCAAAAAAATTTGGATTCAACGTTCCTATTACCAATTACAATCTTGTATCCAAAAATATTATTATTTAAAGTTTGAATTATTTTCCAATCTTTTTCTATGTAATTGTATCGAATTTCTCCTAAAATGACTATGCGAGACATAAAGAACAAACTAAAATTACAATTTTTCTGTACATAAAAACTGTATGCTGTCTAGTAGGAATGTTTTATTAAAATAATTATCCAAATCGGTGTTCTGGTTCTCAAGATATGCGCTTACTATCGAAGACTATTCAATTCTTCCTTGTATTTAGAAGTTTTATATATAAATATAACATGTAGGGTAAACTGTCCAACAATGAACCACGTCCCACAATGAATCTTAATTATTTGCCATCAAATTGTTTATGTACAACACTTGAAGTGCTTTATGTTAAACTTAAAAGCATAGGCATTTAACAAAGTTCAATAAAAATTAGCTTTGATTTATAATTCTAAAAAAATCATAATATCATGTCTAACAGTAAACCATGAGCAAGAAGTGCACACAAAAACGCTAATATACGTATTATTGAGAACATAGCAGCAGATCCCAACTTAATAAAGGTGTGAAGAAAATTAAATAAGTTGGAAAATGATAGAGAATCCTTACATCAATTTATACTGCCTAGTTACACTAGGCAGTATAAATCACATCACTAGTGTAACTATATCACTAATTACACTAGTGATGTGAAGCTGATACACAAGTCAATACGAAAGAATTGCTCAAATCTATTTTATGTTTTAACAATTAGTGTAAAATATAATAGTGTAAAAAATTAGCTTTCGAGGCGGCAATAGTTTATTAAACAGATATCTAACAATTTTGAACTAGTAAACAAACACGTCTTCCAGTAGAAGTGTTTCCCGAAAACTCTTTAAGAATTATATAATAAACTATACTCCATCAAGCACTTTAAGTTTGCTGCCCAAAAATCTTAAAAATGTATTTCTTTAGTTTTATTTATATCGTGATTCACTGTGTACTGGACGTTGTATCACTGTAAATACTACCTGGTGCACAGTGAACCATTTCAACCGCTTTTTAAAAAAATACAAACATCTTACAAAATTAGATATTTAGTGCCAAATTGAATAGACAAATTGCAAATCAAAATTACAATGTTTCGAATGAGTATATTTTTTTAAAGTATAGTTTTTATACAACTTCGGAAGTATTATCGATGCAAGCAAAAAATTGACTCACTTTCGGACAGTATATCCTACTTATTATATTATGTGCCGTTACATACGCTCTCGCCATGACTAACTATTTTCAAACAAAAATATTTTGAAAATTAATTTTTGAAACAATATCGAAGTTTTGAAATTTTTCAGTAAAACTTCATGTCACTTACAGTTACAGCACTAAAAGCTACCCTTTATAATAACAGACAATAACGTTGTATAATCATTACATAAAATATGAGATACAGAAGATTTAAAAACGATTAAACAAATTATATTTTCTACATGTCATAAATTTTACTTACAATATATCCAAAGGATGAGTTTCATCTCGAAGAATATCTTTCACTAAAAATGGTTCAGATATAATACTTGTATCATCTAAATTATTCAGTTTTTCATCAGCTTCGAAGTTTCGTCGTAATGTTTTTAATTTATGATAATCATCGGGTGTTAAACCATCATTCGGCTTTACCATAAGTCTGTCTAATTTTGACAAAAACCATTCAATACTCTTTTGATCAATACCACCATTATTGTCTATTTGGTTCACATTTGATCGTTTACCGTGTGCTAAAAAAGTAATAGTATTGTAATAGTACAAAATTTATATCAGATCTTCGAATGATTCAAATGCATGATAAAGTTTTAAAAAGTGGAACATCGATCATAAGTATAGATTCAATTTAAATTGCTTCATCTCAGCCACACTGGAAATATACTAGAGATATAATGAATCTACGAAATTTTTTTTCTGATTATAAAAAAATATATTTTTTTTTTTGAGTGCTATCTCCTGTAAACAACTGAGCAAAGGCAACAAGAACCGTAGTTCTTGCTAGTTCTTAGTAAGCGTTGATACTTTGGAAAAATGAGTTCTAAAAAAAAATTTTCAAAAAATTACTAAAAAGAGCAAAAAGTTACTCAGAACAAACAATTATTAAAAAGTAAAAAATATATTCATTGTAACGAATTCATTTTTGAAATCGATGCCAACACACCAATTCACATAATCAGGTAATTAGTCAGAAGAAAATTATTCAAGTTTTTAATTTAAATTAATTTTTACTGCGATATTTTTTAAATTTGGTTATATTTTATGCGAAAAAATTTTATTTTATACTTGACAACGTTGTACATAGACACGAAAAATGTATTTTAAATGATATTCAATTACCAAAAATAAGTTTTACTCCCCTGCCCGCTTAGCTTTAACTGAAACATAATTGCCCTATTCAATAACAAACATTTATTCGAATTTGGCTGCTACTATTGGATAACAATATTTTATTTAATCTTTGATAAGTTATAACCACCCCTCTAATCAATACATACTGAAGGAGTAATTTTCTAATTTTCAACAATCGTTTCCAATGTGACCGAATTTGATCATCGCAGATGATTTATTTCCACTTTATCAGGATAAAAGAAAAGAAATAGTTCATAATTTGTTTTCTTCCTCGGAAGAGCTTATTTATGTAGAATTTAATTAATATTTTTAATATTGAATATCACTACTTACCACCCCAACAAGAATGTCCGTAACTTAAGCAAGAACCTGTAAAAAAAGAAATAAAATATAATATAAATATAGATATAGATATTATATAAGTACATACAATTGTTTATTTAATTAATAGTTTTGCAAGGAATATTTAATTTCATCAAATGTAAATATTTTTTAAAACTGGGTAGGTTTTTTCTACCCAGTTTTAATAAGAGATATATTAATATTACTCAAGCTAGCATAGCAAAATATTCAAATTTGAATTTGAATATGCTCAATATTAGGTGCTATTTGGGTACTGTAGAGCTAAATTAGGTACTCAAATTTTTAATATACAAAATTGAGTCTTTATGATGCACTGCTGCCGTGTAACCCATGCTGGTACAGCAATGTGAAAAAATAACATTTATAACATAATGTAAGTATTAGAATTAGATACTTTTTAGATACTTTTATGGTGTGCATTCAATAAATCTATTTAATCAAAATTACAAAAACAATGACTGCTTTGATTCCCTAACATCATTCACTGGACCCCCCACTGACGTAACGTAAAGTCACCAAAAAGCAACTACAGACACAGCCAGAACATGGATGGATGATCATCTAGGATTGCTGTGTACTGTTGTTGTATAGATTGAATATATACTCACTGTAGTCATTATATAACTTTAGTAGGTGAAAAAGTTGAAAAGTGAAATTTTAAAAAAATCTGCTAAAGAGTGAATTTAAATGTACTAAAATTAGGGGGTTTTTGGTGCTACAAAATTAAATGAGTTTCTTAGATTTTCAATTGTAAAAATTAAGTCAATACGATTCACTGCTGCCGTGATATCGCTCTGGCAGAGGAATTCCGAAATAAAAACTATAATAATATAATGTAAGTACTAAATTTAGGTGCTTTTTTGGAGTACCTTCAATACACCAATTTAATCAAAATCACCAAAAAAATACATACTAGCTTGATAATTTTCTTCAGTAATTTATGTTGGACGCATTTGATTAAATTGATTCATAAAAGGCACACCATAAAAGCTCCTAAAAAGCACCTAATTCTGGTGCTTACATTATAATATAAATGTTAATTTTTCACATTGCTGTGCCAACGTGATATCACGGCAGCAGTACATAAAGACTCAATTTTACATAGCATACATACAATTTTTAAAATGGGTTGATAGGAGACGTAACACGTGAATTTTCAACGTTTGGTCTACGTATATTTATAATATTTTAAATATTTGAGGTGACGCTCTTAAGGAAAATTTTTCTAGATTTCGTAAATTCGAATTAAGTCTAGAGCTTTATTTCTGCAAAAAAAATATCTTATCTCCAATTTTGAGATTGGAAAACTAAATTTGAATACAAAGTGAATCTTACTGTTAAATTATACTATGTATATTATAGTAGAAAAAATAATTTTTGAATTTTTCACTAGAGTCATTTAAAAAGGAACAGAAGGGCATTCTAATGACTAGTCTTGAAAAATTAAACCAGGTTTCTATGCCACAAATATTACTGGAATTAAGAAAAACAAATATTATTACAATTAACAACCTCTTTCTATTTCCATATTTATTTCCACTAATGAACCTATCTTCTGGGAGGATGAGAAAACTCTTGTTTTATTTAAATGTGGTAGGCAATAATCGTATATATAACAGCTATTTCAGTTAACATTTATCCATCATTGTGACTAATTACGCATATATAAATATAGCCTGGCTAATAGAATGTTAAAAATTGAGTTTACTACCAACGCCTTATCGTTAATCGATACAAAAAACTTGTTGTCAGATACCAGCTATTCAATTCCAATTGGAATATCTCTGGTCTTCTATATTTTATTGTTGTTTCATCTTTTCCGTAGTTGGATTTTAGTTTTTAACTTATTTCATTTATAAAAAAATTTAATATGGTTTCATTGAATTGTAATGTAGATATATAAAGATAAATTAAATTGTTCTGTTATGTATAAGCAAACAATCTTGTCGAGATATCAGATCTTGTTTATATAAACACAAAAAAATTTAATTTCATGCTGAATTTTACAATAAAAAATAAATTAATTATTTTAGAAATATTTGTGAATGTTTTAGTAAATATATTCTATATTTTATTTTTTTTAAGTGAACTTCTCACAATCCAGAATATTGCATTTTAAAACATTATGCGTTTTTCTACGCATCAATACATTTTTTTTTTTAAATTAATCATATATTTGTTACCGCGGGAAGTATTTTGTAGAGGAAAACTTTTCGACAAGCTCTACGTTTTCATGTAAATATAGTGCCATGTAAATATTTTTTGCCAGCTGTTGATAATTGACCTTAACGCAAGGTGAACCACAGTTCTTTGCCAACTATGATAGTTTGATAGTAAAAATAATGACCAAAAAAAATTAGTATAAAAATATAGACGCATAATATCAAAATTTTTCAATATTAGATAAAATTAGACCATTGTTTTTATTATTAAAATACATTTACTATCAACAATTATATCTCAAAAATTAGAAACGAATCTTTTATATTCTCGATTGCATAAAAGTGCTCAAATTGTATATAATTTTAAGCAATATTATTCAAAATATATTAGTTACATTTTTATTTTTATTATCTGCTGCATCGTATTATAAAACTTCTAAGAACTGCTTAGTAAAATTCATCTCTACCATAATATCGTTGTGTGGAAATATATTATCTATTTGGAATACCCTATTTTGGAAAGGTAGCGAAAAAGTAATTATATGGTATTCAAAAATTCTCTCATTTTCAACGTCTTCCTTACACACAAAAGATTATCGGCAGAAGTTATGAAAACTAGACCGAATATGTAAGAAATCAACTGAAAGCTAGACCGGTATTAAAAATATAGACGTATAAATACATATACAAAATACTTTAGTACATGTTTAAAATTATACCATCTATACATTTACGTTTATTATCGGATAAAACTTATTCAGCAAGTTGATTTATTCTTTTTTATTATTAGTAGATAATTATTATTTATATGAATTGATCTATATATAGGTACAATTTTAATAATGCAATACATAAGAGTTTTTATTAAAATATTCTATAAAAAAATCACTGAGTTTGTAATTTTAAAACGAATTGATTTACAGGAATATGGAGTTTGCACCTTCATACCATCGATCTAATCAGAATAATTTTTACCATTCATTACTTCGTTTGGACTAGTATTATAACTTTTGTTTTTTCTTTTACTAATGATGATAAAATAACTAAAAAAAATTCACACTAAGAATTTAGTCGATTAAATTTAATATTTCCTATTAGAATAAATGTAGTATCTATTTTGTGAAAATTCTTTTTTATAAACTTATAAAGTAATGAACAATTAAAGATTTTTGTGAATGAAGACACTGTGAGTGGAAATGATATAAATTTTTACGATAATTATAATTTCAAATTTAATAAAGGGGAGTTATCAAGGTCTATTTCATTATTTAAAATTGTAAAATTTGGGTTTTTATTTAATTTACTTATCTCCAAATTCTAGCAAATATATTGTTTTGCTTTCGCCGCGAATATATAACACCTCCGGCTTGTGTTCACTATCTTTTAACTGGATTGATAAGGTAAATGGAAAGGTATTATGACTATTCATTTGCTCTTTGAACCTGGTTAAAAATGATCTATTTTACTGATCAACGTATGTGCGGCATTGCATTGCGGACAAGATAATCTATAACAACACTTTGATGGGGTTTTTTCCTTTAGCATAAAAAATTGATTTGCCTAAATTACCATTATTATAAGCTGTTTTTTTACTATATTTCCGAGGTTTCCAATGATTTTGTAAGTCGAAAGTGCACTCGTAATATTAAATGAAATTTAAAGTGGAAATTAGACAAAGTTAAAAGTTTCCATGATTTTATACTTGTTATTATTATAAAGTTTGAATTTGAGTATTGTTAAAATTTGTATAAAATTATAAACGGGCATTCATCAAAGTGATCTTAATTTTTTTTATTTGTGATTTATCAATTTACAATTTACACTTGTATGGTAACATAGCAAAACTGTAATGTAGTATATTCAGCTTATAATTTATTTATGAACAAACAGTCATTAATACATAATATATTTAATATATGCCATGTAATTCAAATTATTTAGTTCAGATCAAACATAGTTCAAAGCCACTTATTCAAGTACATTCCCCTAATTGCTCACGCAAACAATCAATATGTATTATCTATACAAATTTGATCGATGCTATCGATATTTCCTTGCAATTTCACCATGTTTTGAAATATTATGTTTAAAAATAAATTTAAGAAATCATTTTTCAGAGCTAGTTTACCCTCTAATACTACAAAAGCTTGTATTTAACAAGATATAAACTAACAGAGATTAATTGTTTAGATACTCGACATTTGATTGAATATCTTTGTTTGAACTATTTTTAATTAGCATTCATAAAATACTATAAATATCCAGTCTATTCTTTTTTATTAAAAATATGAATTGTAATTACCAATATGTGATAATTAGCTAAAATTGAGCTTAAATTATAGCGAATCCTAACATTTAACGGAAAAAATTTTCTAAAAAAGAAGTTGTTATTTAACTTTTACAGTTTAAAAGTTGATTCAAGGATCCATTGGACCCAATAAACCGATTTTGCTCATTCAAAAACTTAAACTCACTTTTTATGGTATGAATTCGTCACCATAATTTCAGTTCGTTATCTTTTTTGTTTTTGAATTATCGTTATGACGGACGGGCGGACTAACGGGAGGGCAGAAGAACAATCGAAAATGGACTAATTTGGTATTTCTGTGAACACCTATACCAAAATTTTGTTTGTGCGGTCAATATTAGGTTGCGTTACAAACTTTAGACTAAAATTAATATGCTCTGACATAATATGTATGTCGATTATAATATACTGTTTCACTTTAAAACTTCTTATATCTTTTAAACTACGTGGTAAAATTTTATTTTTGTAATTGGAGTGAATCATAATCTTTCGAATAAATAAATAAAGTGGATGTGATTTGAGTTTACGCCACACTTAAAGCATGTATGAACAAGATAATAGTGGTGTTAAAAATGCATAAAGTGTTGTTTTTTATGTCTTAAGAAGAAGAACACACCATAATATTTATTTAGGCACAATAAACACATCAACATTAGCTGCTAAGATAATGATATCCGGAATTGAGCATGATTTTTTGCGTTTTATAAAGATAAAAAATTTAAATGTTCGTATCAGAAGGTATTAAAGATGTTGTTACGAAATATGGAAATTATTTTTCGTAATAATCGACGTTTCATAATAACTTGGTGTTTTAATGAATCGAAGAGCATATAACTACAAAAGAGTTTAACTAATATTAAATAAAGAAATATAAGAAAATATAACCATTAAACCATAAATCAGAGGATACTAAAATCCATATCATAAACTGGAATATAAATATATTAAAAAATGTGTTAATTAAATCATCAATACCATGATAACATTAATATATGCAAATCATGAACGGAGTTAAAGCGCCTAGAAATTTGCACACATACGCACAGAGAATTTACATTTAGATAATATGCATATATGTGTATTTTAAATATGTATGTGTGAAACCTTTTACTCGCTTTAGATGTAGCAAAAAGATGTCATGTCAAGCATATTATCATTATTTTTTCTTAAAGATTAAAAAAATTGCCCCGTTATGACTTTGAATTGAATACACCTACATAATCTATTGTAAAACTGAATATTATTAATCCCATGTTATTTAGTTCTTTTGCTTAGTTTATAAGAAATAATCTTTTATTATTTATCGTAAATAAATATTTATAACTCTTAAAAGTTAAATCATAAAATTGGTATAAAAATGATTAAATGTTTATAATTTACAACTACTTATTATAATATAGATTTTGGACATAAATTTATAGGTATTCATAAAAATTGTATAGACTGAAAGATGGTGATAGATTTCACTTGTCTATTTTCATTTCTTTATGTGCTCGAATAGTGAAAAATATTTGTTGCATATAATTAAAGATATTTGCAGTTATACACAGAAATTTCTTTTACTATTATATACTTTTGAGGAATATTTAATTAAAGTTTTTTATTTTTAGTACAAAAACGGAACTAATAATACTAAAAACTAATAATTAAGTGAATTAAAATCACTAAATATATTATTTTTATGGTGTATTTTTTTATTTATTCAATTAAAAATAAAAGTTAGATAAGCAGATAACAGTTAGATTTAAGTTAGATAAACAAAATTAAATTTGATAAAGACCATAAAAGATAATACACCATAAAAATCGTGTATTTTGTAATTTTAAATAACAGATTCAAATCGTTTTTTTTTTATTTGGCTATACAGTATCATTATGTAGCTAAATATGATTAGTTCGAATTTTTGAAGAGAAAACTTTCAAATGAGAACATTCTAAGTTTTATAAATCATCCTGAGAAAAATATTAAATACCTGAAAATCACTAAAAGAGAAAACTAGAGGTAACATGATGACAGAATACCAAGTTTAGTGAATTTTTGAAAAATCATGAATTTTCATGATTTTGACATTTTTTCCTCACCTATAACTCGGAACTCGTATGATGAATCGAGTTATAAGTGTATTCATTGTATTTCTCATATAGATTAAATGCCTTCTCATAACTTTTAGATTTGCGAATCATTATCTTTCATTCAATAAAACGATATTAAGAGGCAAAAATTTCGAAACTTTGAAAACCACACAATTGTGTGGTAATAAATGAAGCAACAGAGATGAAAATGACATATTTGCAATTAAATGAAACAAATTGGATAAGGAAGTGAAAATATCTAATAGTAAATTAGATAAAAAGCGAGCCTATTTTACCAGCTTTCATAATCTGTTAAATATTTGCTGTTTTTTTCATCCCCTATGACTTAATGGTCAGTTAAAAATCCTTGGAAATTCAAATTTTTTTATTCAATAATAAAAACAAGTTTTCCATTTCAATAACTTGAATAGAAAAACTTTAAATAAAACATGATTGTGGATATACATAGAGAGTGGCACCAGGTATTTACGTAACGAATAAAAAAAAAGATCATTTCTCATTCTGACAAAAAACACTACATTTGGGACAATTTTCATCAAATCGGAGATATGTCAGCCCCCAACATTCGATGACCCAAACATTTGGAATGACCCAAAATAGTTTTGATATCCAGTTTATGATGTAGATTCAATATTAAATTAAATTTTTTCACGAGAAGGTTATTTAATGGACAGTTTTTTCCCTCAACCATACTAATTTTCTCATAAATTTTAACCATTTTCTACTTCATGAAAGATTCAAATCTGTGTGCATCTCATAGCCCAGATTAACAGTAACAGGAAATCTAAATACAATATATAATATATAAATCCTACATCATTTCATATACAATATCAATATCAACTCATATAAAAGGGCTGATTGAAACCTGCTTGTACCAAAAAGAACACAAAAGTAATGTTGTATGTGGAAAAAAATCTTTGTAACCCAAAAATTGACGTCCGAACAATGAATAATGTTTTTATCAGCATTTTTCCTGCTTTAATACATTTAAATGTATATTTTTATTTCTTATTTAATTCACAATATTATAATCAAATTGATAGATTATAGATATTTTCATTAGTTTTTGTATTCTAATCTAGTATTTGACTATTAAACTGATAATAAAATTAAATTCATAATTTTTTTTCCTAGAAAAAGCATTAATGTTATAGTCTAAAAATATGAATACAAATTTGTGAAAAGCTTGTTTAAAACAAAACACAATTAAAGAGCAATTATCATTATTTGGTTTGGTTTACAGTATGGGTGCAAAAATGACTCGGTATCAATTCTAGAAATTATGAAACATATAGTGCCCGATACTTTTTTGAAAACGTATTTAACGCAAAACACAATTAAATAGTTCATGGCTCCTAAGGATTTTGGTAATACACTGAATGTTTGAGGTCATTGGAGTTTTTTGATCTTGCATTGCTTGGAATCATTTAACCATTTAATTAGGGCATATAGGTCATATTCGCCATGCTTTGGGGCCTGTAATGACATAGCCATTCAGATCTTATTGATGCGTCAGTAAATAAGTGTACGTGCACTGATCATATCAGCATAAATTTAATTAATAAGTTATAATTCTGAAAGAAAACAAATCAATATATACGGATAAAATTTATATTGGATAGTTATCATTTTTATCCGTTATTTTAAATGTTATCAGACTTGGTCTGAAGTAGTATTTTCACAGACCCATCAATACATCTTCATCAGGTATCATATTTGCTGAGTTAATACGGTACAAAATTAAAGATTGAAACATAATTCTAAATTAAGAACCGATCAATTCTATTCAATTTATTTTGCATATACTACATCTATTATTATTTATTATACGGGCATCAATTCAATTTTTGAATAACATTTTATTAAATAAATATTATCTATATTAATAATAGATTAAGTACCTACCTACATACATTAATGACAAAAAAAAAATATCTAAAAAGATAAACATTTTTGAATTTTATTCAATTATTTATTATATTATATTATAAAATATTAGAATAAAATATAAAATTAAACACGAATTTGTTTATTTATTATTTAAAACGCTTTATTTATTCATTTAAATATTTCAAAAAAAATGCAAAAATTAACATCACAAATTAAATGTGATTTTAGTGATTGTGTTTGGTTGTTATGTGTATCGTCATTATTATGCATTGGTAGATAAAATTGATTATTGTTTTTTGTTTTATATTGGGGAAATAGTATTAGGGAATATATTATTATATTGATGCGTATATATAACATAAATTTCTTGAAATACTCTGTCCTTTGATTGAATGCTCCATAAAATTACAGGGTAAAATTAAAAATTTTTTTTAAAAATGAACTAATTAGTAAAAAATAATTTTAAATTAAAAACTTACCTAAATATAATTACTTTGTGACCAATTACCTTTCGAAGCCGGCGCCAATCTTAACTTTAGATAAAAAATTGATAGGCTGGCATCGACTGAAAAAACTCGATTGGTCACAAGGAAATTTTTATAGAATTTTATATTTTAAAATTATTTTTTACTTTTAAGTTCATTTTTTGAAGAATTTTTTGCTTTGCTACTTAAGCTTGAAATGTATATTGCAATTACGTAATTTATTTTTTCTAAGTTGATATTCTAAAGAAAATAGTGATTTAACAAAAGAATAAATGATACAAAATGCTTAAGTTATTTTAAACGGCCGAAAAAGGATGCTCCTTTTTACTCCTTTTTTTTAACTCGTAGTGACTGTTTGTGTGTTTATCTGTCGAAAAAACTTTATATCGAATATTAACTCATTTCTCGTGATCTATCAAACTGAAAATTTACAGGCAATCTTGTTGGAACGATAAAATTAATATATCTACGTTTAAAACAAGGATGGGGAGTATAAAAAACTTGGTTTTTATAAGTTAGTTATTTTTTATTTTTCTACTTTCATATTTATCAACGTTAACATTTTTCCAATATTGTTTATCTACTTTAATATAATTCACCAATGATATTTTTCATTTTTCCAGAATTATACTTTTAAAGAATCAATCCACTTTTTATATTTTTCTACGAAACAAAAATTATATTTTTCAAGAATTTTACTATAGCAAGTGAAGATAACAATTAACAGAGTTAATTGCATAAATCAGGGGTCTCCAAACTACGGCCCGCGGAGAGCCTTTAAGAGAACATATTTTTTATAGCAAATTAAATTTAGTTTACTGAAGTATTATAATTTTATGTTGAATAATGATTATGATTTTGGCCCTCGGAACTTACTGGAGTAATCAGTATGGCCCTAAGACTGGAAAGTTTGGAGACCCCTGGCATAGATGATACGTTGAGTATGAATATTTGAACTATCTTTAAGCATTAGCATTCATAAAACACTATAAATATTCAGTCTATACAGTTATAATTCAATATATAATAATACTACTTATTATAATATATATAAATATATATATATATATATTCATTAGCTAAATTTTAGGCTAAAATTGTGACGAATCCAAAGAGAGAGAGATTTACGAAAAAATGTTTCAAACAAAAGTTTTTTTATTAAAAAAACACACATTACAGTATTTTATTCTTTTATGATTCAATAGTTAGGTCATGAGTCCATGGGACCCAATAGTTCGATTCTATGAACACCCATACCAAAATTTGGTGTGTGCGGTAAATATTTTGTAGCGTTTCAAACTTTTGAATAAAAAAAATTAATATACTTTGACATATGTAAATATTGATTATAAAAATATTCTGCTTTTATTTATTTTAACTTTAAAATTTTTCTATTTTTGTCAAATTTGATAAGGTTGTTAATAACATACTGAAAGCTATGTAACAACATTCTGTTGCTTTAAAAATATTCGAAGCAGGACCGTATAGTAATTTCTATTCATATTATATTTAAAGATAAACCATCAAAAAATCTTTCTTTTAATTTTTCAATCGTCTTATGTTTGCAAATAAACCGCGTAAACACAAATATTTGTATTGAAAGCTCAATTGAAATACAAATATGTAAATTTATACAATAAATATGTATCCTCACAAAAAAATGGTTTATAAACAAGGACTTATTTTGAACTAGATTTGAATATTGACCAATTTTGTTCATTCCCGAACTTGTTGTTACATACAGATTGCTATCTGTAGTTTCAGATTGCTATATTTTATCTTTTTTAATAACTCATTGACAAAGGGGCACGGAAATGGACTAATTAGATAGTTCTATGAGGACTCATTTCAAAATTTTTGTTAGTGTCTATAATATTTGCTAGTGTTACAATCTTCAGACTAAATTTAATATACTCCTTATTCACATATTTCGAATATATATGAAAAATTTTTAAAAATACAAGCTTCTGTTGTTTTAAAAAAAAGGGCTTTAAAAAGAATTTTTTCTTAAATTTTTTAAACATATATAATCAAATTGAGTTAAAAACACAAAAAGTTGCTACATCATTTTTGAATAATATTATGTCATACATATGATTTACATGCTCAGATTCAGCTCAATCCAATATTAAGAAATGGGTGAAATTTAGTTTGCAATATTTAATTACACACAGGCGGGCAAATAAAAACAAACAGGATACAAAACATATGAAACTAAATAAAAGTTTATTTTTACGAACTATTTTAACAAATCGAACAAAAAATTTTAACAAAACTATTTAAAACAACTTGCCACGAAGATCCTACAGGTTTAAAATGGATCTCATACTTACATATCTGTAGGATGGTAAGTGAAATATATCAGGGAAACATAGTTAAAGTTTTTAAAACGTATATTATATTTTAGAGACTTAATACACAACAAGTAAGGATAATGACTTACAGAGTTAATAGTTTAGATACTCGATTTAGTATTAATATTTGAACTATTTTGAATGATACAAATTCATAAAATACTCTAAATTTGCAGTCCATAAAATATTATTTTTTGTCTTTGGATTTTTCTTGTTTCTTTAATGGTGCAAAATTTGGGTCATGAATCGTAAGGCATCGTCGTAGATCTATTGGATCCAATGGACCGATTTTGCATAATCACGAACTTAAACTCACTTTTTATGTGTAAAGTACGTCATGAAAATTTCAACTCGTTATCTCCTTACATTTAAAATTACATAAATATTTTATAATTTATTTAAGTAATTTTTCTAAAAAAAGTTTTAAATATTAGTATATTTTTAAGATATATTTCCATAATAGGTACATATTATTTTTTTACCTAAATATATTTCGTTTAACACCAATTCCCACGTTGATGTTTTTATAAATGTATAATCACTTTGCTAGGAATAATATTAGATCGAAAGATATTAAAAAATATATATATTAAGTATAATATTTATAAAAATAAAGTATAAATAAATTATTCAAATCTGAAGAAAAATTCTTTGTAATTATTCTTTGCATTTATAATTCAAGGAGGCCCTAATCAATAATATTATTTAAATGAAAATTTTATCGAAATTTCATGATCGTGTAGGCTAGTTTACACCATTATTGACCTACAGTACAATTTCATTTATTTATTCGACATAAAAATCAACAAGTATCAATATACAATACAGTTTACAAAAAAATTAAATCCGAATAAAACGATAGTGTGTTCTAGTATGAATATCTAATCTAAAAAAAAGACAATGGCACTCCGGAAGTGCCGACAGAAGTGAAAGCTTGAATATTGATGCGAGTTTTACAAGAATTGCAGTCTAAAACTGAAAATTATCTACTTAAAACTTTGCATTTTTATTTTTATATTGTTATGTTTGTTTCATTGTAAATTAGTAAATGATAAAAAATAGTCTGCAATCATAAATAAATTTTGGATAAATACAAAAATAGAAGAAAATTTAAATAAATTCATAAGTATTCGAACTTAAGTTTGTAATATGCTAGTCACAGCGATGTTGCTGCTAAAAATATTAATATATATAGATATATAAAGAGGTGTCTGTTACCGTAATCGTATCGCGAGTTCAATGGGTTTTTTCCACCTCTAATAAAATCCAGAGTGCCTTAAGAAGTTTTCACTTCAATAACACGAAAAAACGTAAAAACCCCACAGACACATGAAGATTATCAAGCTCTCGGTTGAAGTATATTACAAATCCGATTACCATCATTTTCATCGAAACTAAAATCAATAAATTTGAAATTCAAATAATTTCTAAATAATATAATTTTGGATTTTTAGAACTTTTTTAATTACATAATGATTAACGTAATATTAAAGAAAAGGATTATAAAATACTTGATTTTTATGGATTAGTTTTTTTCCCATCTCAAAAAATTCCCAACACAATAAATATTAATAAATCGATTAAATTTTGAAAATCGAAAAAAAAAATCAATTTGACAGACTTAACGTAAAATGCATAGTAACAATTTTAAGTGATTTATGAAAAAAAATTTACTCAAAATTTTTCGTAAAAAATAAAAGTGAAAATGTAGTTCTATATATCGTAACTATTCTTTAAGTTTCTAAGCCGAAAATTTTTTTAAAATTTTAAACTTGCACAAATTGCCGATTTAATTGCTTTATTAACACTTTCATGACCTTCAAAAAATTCCTGCTCAAAACCTTAATATATGAGGATTTTTAATTATAACTCTTCAAAGTCTTGTTCTCATCTTGAGGATTATGCTGATCCTCATGTATTCATCAACAATCAGTTGCTAAAACTTTTCACATTTGTTATTATCGCTTTGATTTCAAAAATGTTTATAAATGCAAAACATTTTCTAAAACAATTTATTACCTCCATTCTCTTAACTAATAACAGTGTTTGAACGCATTATAATTATTAGGAGGTTATAAGAGTCTTCAAACGAAAAACTATTTTGTAATAGCACATAGGTTGAATCCATTGATAACATTTTATAATTCATAAAGTCAATAGAAATAAATTTCTATATAATATTCAATGTATTTATTGCAATCTGTATCTAAAATACAAAAGTATGAATTAAATCAATTAAGTTTTCCTTATTTTCACTTTTCTGTGCATAAAAGTTCCTGTGAAAACTTTTAGCAAAAAAATAGTACCAACCAATAGTATTTCAACGAGATTCATAAACTAAATAGAATTAAATCACTTTATAAATAATATTTAATATGTCATTTATTGCAATCTGGATACACTCAAGATTAGCAAATACGCATGGAATGGTTTATACAATTACTACTATTCAGTAAAATAAATTAGAACGATTAAGTTTTCCCTATTTTCACTTGTTTATTTAATTAATGATTGTGAAAATTTTACGCAAAAAAAAAACTCTATTTTATATTTGACATACATAATATGTCAATATAGTCGACATACATAATATGTCAGCGAGTATTAATTTTAATCGAAAATTTGTAACGCTATCTGATATTGACCGCTTAAACAAAGTTTTAGTTGTTCATAGAAACAACTAATTAGTCCATTTCCGACTCTTCGTCCGTACGTCATCACGATAACTCAAAAACAGATAACAAGCTGAAATTCGTATTCACAACGTATTCTAAACATAAAAAGTGAATTAAAGTCGTGAATGAGCAAAATCGGTCCAATCAATCATTGTTTTAAACTATTTAAAGATAGACGGAAAATTCAAATACAAAAAAGGTTTATAAATGTTTTTTTAAACAGTTTGAAGCATTTCTTAGTAAAATGTTTGAGTTCTCCACAATTTTAGCTCAAATTTGGCTAATAAACACATAGATAATAATAACAATACATATTATTAGCATATACAACTATACAGCTTGGATATTGATATTATTTTATGAATACTTATTAAATAATAATAATAGTTTAAACAATGAAATTCAATCATATGTCGAGCATCTAGACAATTCACTCTGTTAGTTTTCACTTGTTTATGAGTAAATTTACAAAATAATATACAATATACAAACGTATTTATGAAACGTTTATCACTCAGTGGTATTTTATAATTCTATATGGAAAATAATTTCAGGTAGTTAAAAAGCTATTTGCCACAAACCAGAAAGAGAGATTTCAATGAGCATTTCCCGAAAAACAATTTCCAAAAAAATATTATTTTTTATTTTTAGCAAGAAATTTGTTTTGGGCAAAAAATCTTTACAGGCGCACCGTTTTCATTTTAAAATTTTTTATACTAAATTGCATAATTATTTTTTGAATTATTTCTGCGGAAAAATAAAAAACAAAACGATGGGCAGTCCATCAAAGGTTATCTTTAGTATGGAAGTTTGTTTTATGGTTTCTTTAAGAAGAATACGAATTAAAAAGGAGATCTCTCTAATGCACTATAATGTAATATACATTGTATTTCTTTCAATTTTCAAGCACAAATAACTCTTAAAAAAATAATTCTCTTAAAGTAATGAAATTAGAATGCATAACATAAAAAAACAGGGCGTGTCGACGAGTCTACCACAAAATCACATATCTGGATATAAAAATTTAAATGATAAATTATATAATATTTGTTATTGCCACATGCCTATGCCAACAAAATTATCTTTTGATTTTTTTACGTAAAAGAGCAAGAATAAAAATTGCGCTTCACTCCGGAATGGAATCCGGAATTAGTATAGGCGTGACGTTTTCGCGTTTCAACATCGTTAGGTATAACAAAAACAAGTAATTATCCAAAATTTATTATTTATATTTGGGTTAAGGAATATAAATATGGCTAAACACTACCGTAAAAATAGTTTTTGGAAAATTAAAATTTCACATATATCAATTATATGGATTAATATTGGATGGACGAGATTCATGTTGAATATATCAAATATATTTCTTATATGATTTTTTACATACTCATAAGTATAATTTACAAAACTAAATTCCTAAGTTTATCACTGTACTAAAAAAACTTTTCTTTTTTTTATTTTGATTTTTTATTAGGTTTTCATCAATTAAAATTTAATTTCCCTATTTGAATAAAAAAATTGTGAAATATTTCTTACAGTTTTTGTAAATGTATTATACTTCTTTTTTTAAATTAAAAAAAAAAAATAAGAAAAGGTTTTGAAAATAGCTGGCAAAATAAAGAATAAAATAGATACAAAAAAGAATGAATTATAATTGTTTTTTGAAAAAACTAATCAATATTTACATATGAGGACTGTACTATAAAACTTTTCGATTTTTATTTTGAAATTTTCGTCAAAATTTTAATAATAATTTCACTATTTGAATAAAACAATTAAAAAATATTTCTAATTGTTTTTTATAAATGTTCTTTTTTTTTTAAACAAAAAAGATACGCAAAAGATTTTGAAAAATAAAAAATAAAAAGAAGTACAAAAAAAGAATGAACTTAGAGAAACAATAAAGCTACGCAAGATAAATAATTTTTTAACAAATCTTTAGTTTTATGTAATAAACTTGCATAAGAATAAAACTCACCTGTAACCGTGTTGAACAAGATAAATATAATAAAGAATAAGATATTTAATTTTGTATTATTAATTGTGGATTCCATGTTTTGTGAAAATATAATAAAATTTTGAATAAATAACGAATCAACAATTTTTTTTTTTCTGTTAAATTCACAAATTTAAAATTTTTTTATATTAAATATATATTTAATTGTTTAAAAAGTACTTTATAAACTTTGGTAATTTTTATTAAGTGATGATTTATTAGTTCTTGATGTTACAACAACAGCCACCTGTAATCAAACTCGTGCCGTTTAAAAAAGTACAAGAGCTTTTATATCACAGATACACAATAAGCGGACACGATTTGCTCTTTTATATACATACCATGTGCATTTATATGATTCGGCCACCCTACGCATTTCAATTATGATTCGCTTACAACTATCAGGTTTATATTTATGATATTTAATATTCATATTCAAATTAAAAATCATTCCTCCTACGTTTTTTGAGTCTAAGAAGGGTTTCTTCCACTTACGAATAAATAAACTAACAGGCGTATTAAAATTGTAAATTTTTTCATTTCTAGTAGAAATAATTAGAAACAACAAAAATTATAAACTGTCAGCAAAAATTCGATCAACGAACTGGATACGTGCCTTAATAAACACGTTTTAAGGGGTACCTACTGAAATGGTAATTATTGCATGCTTCATTACGAGTGATTAACATAAATCATCATTGCACAAATTTTAACCAATAGCTTAATTAGAATTTTAAATAATGAAAATTATATAATCATGTTTTCATTGTCATTTTTAAACTAAGTATTTAATGTATTTTAAAAATGTTAATCATGGTAAATAGTTTAAACATTAATACTAGAACCATATGTCAAATACATAATTGGCCCGTTTACGTACGAGTGTTCATACATTCCGTTTTCATATTCAAGAAAATCGTAAACTTTAAGTCCAATGATCTTAGAATTTATTCTTATGGTTTGCAAAATTTGTATCATAGCGATAATACAAATGATTAGCCTTTATTTCGGATTCAATTTCATTCTAAAGTATTTTATGATATGAAACGAAAAACCTGTAACCTTCAATTTTTTATGAAATAAGAATTAATTTAAACTAAAAAATTTGTTTTTTTGTTTTTTTTTTTTTTAATTTTCTTGCTTACTAAAGAAAAAATTGACTACAAAATGGAACCGCATAGTTGTAAAATATGGGAGTAAGATGAATAATATATTTGAGCTTAAAATGTCCGTAAAACATATTCAAAAGAAATACATGCATATAAGAATCGAAAATTCAACTTCAGGAATTTTTTATGGTTATAGAACTAATGATCTCATTTTTAACTAAGGCTTTTTTCATTTTATATTTTTAAATATATATCCACTTAAGGACCCACAATAAAAATTTTTACAAAATGATATAAATTATTATATTATAAAACAAAAAAATGTTTAATGTAGGTCCTTAAGCACACAAAAATACTCATTAAAGCCGAAATGAGGCTTTTTTTTAAAGACAGATAGCGGTATACATCACAGAGTGGCAATGATAAGAGAATAGGGTTAGTGATTCTTTGATTGATTACCATCTTAATATCTTAGGACACACAAAGAATCAAAGGATTCTGCGATGTAAATAGTTATAAAATTAAATGGTTTTAGCACTGCGTAAATGAAAGCTTTAGTAATATCAATTAAGTAATGAAATATACTTATAAAATGTTAAATTTAAGTTATGATAATTAAAAAATTTCTATCAAATGGTGACTTCCATTTGTTCTCGACTTTAGCAAAAAATTAATAATTTTTGTAGAGGTTCTTTTAAATATATTTTTGTTCTAAATATGTGCTTTTATTATTGTCATAGTAATAATATTGATCTTTCATTTCAGCAAGGGTTTGTTTCATACTATATTTATGATCCTGAAAAAAGTTTAATTTCCCCTTTTCTTACAGAATTGTATTTCTTGTTTTCTTATCCTCCGAGACTGTAGGTTTATTTTAGCAGAGAAATTATTATTATTATTATTAATATTTGAATAACATTTAATTCCAAAGTTAAACATCCATTAATAACCAAATCGGTCCATTAAGTTCAATAAATCCATAATCCAATTTTTAAAACATAAAAAAAAATATAAACAAAAAAAAAACATTTGTTTTCTGAAAAGACTTTCGTTTAAAACATTTTTTCGTAGAATGTTTGGATTCGTCACAATTTTAGCTCAACTTACTATCGGTCAAGCGTTACTGTGACAATTTGGAGCACCCGATATTTGTTGTGGGACATTTGGTATTTCTTGTGACTCACCCGATATTTGGTGTAGGAAAACCGTGACACGAAATTTATACCCGGTATTTTGTATGGGACACCCGTTACCCCCGAGAAAAGTGTTGGATTTTAGACTTTTTCAGGAAATTTGTTTTCTGAAAAGAGTTTTCAACATTTTTTCGAAGAATGTTTGGATTCGTCACAATTTTAGCTCAACTTACTACCGGTCAAGCGTTACTGTGACAATTTGGAGCACCCGATATTTGTTGTAGGACATTTAGTATTTCTTGTAACTCACCCGATATTTGGTATAGGAAAACCGTGACACGAAATTTATACCCGGTATTTTGTATGGGACACCCGTTACCCCCGAGAAAAGTGTTGGTTTTTAGACTTTTTCAGGAAATTTTTAAAATTTTTCTCTGCGTAAGAACCATCCTCGTACTTCAAAGAATATTCTAAACAAAGAATTAGCGAAATCAATTCAGCTATTCTCGTAATTTGCGCTTAACAACACATTCAGCAACTCATTTTTATATTATAGTTAGACTGGATACTTAAAGTATATTATGAACGCTTATCTAAAAAGTAGTTCAAATTATGATACTTAACCATATATCGATCGATCATCTAAACAATTAACTCTGTTACTCAATTTAATTCTTGGGAACATTATACAATATTATTTATTTTCTGTACAGATATTATCAATTTAATCACATTTTATTTTACATTTATTTTTTGTATGGTAAAATATATTATTTCTGACATTATATAAATAGGACAATAATTTTATTGGAATAGTGTTTAATGCATTTATATTTGAAACGATACTTTCGGAGAACTGTAGCCATTATCAGGACATCATAGTAGAAATCCATTAGGCATAAAATTTTTTTTTTTAATGTAATTAAAATTATTTGAAACATAACTGTTTAAAACTTAACGCTCTAGTGGAAAAGCTGGTTGTTTTTCAGCATAAAAATAACGACAGGCGTCAATAAAAAAGCAAATTTTTAATAAGAAATGTAAGTGTAAACTTCGTTGACTTTCATTTAAAAAAATGGACACTTTGAACAAATTTTCACGTATATATGAAAAATCTTACATTTTAACGATAAAAATGAAGCTTATAAACACTACTACAATAATTTTAATTAAATGAATCAGCATATTTAAGGTGCTATAGGTAATTTAAGTAAGATTAAATCTACAAAAATGATAAACAAATATTTCTCCGTGTTTTTTTCAGCTTCATTTTTGCCACTCTTATTTTTATTCAGTAAAATACTTTTAAACAAAAAGTATTTTTAATCACCTACATTAAAAATAGTCATCTGAATCGAAGTAGTTTAGACGATACATTATAGCAACTAGTTTATTTTTCAAAAACAACGAAAACTCCCTGTCAGTTATGAAATTAATCTTTGGCTGTAACTTCAATATTTTTCCGTATTTTCCAATTTTCAAGATGTCATACTCTGTTTTGAAATTAGAAAAGATTACTCTACTAACTTCCATGATCTAAGCTTATTTACTACACGGTAGACAGTTAGGATTAATGAAATTTGGGACTCACTATAATCTAGACTGTATTTTCAAAAAATAATAATTTTTTATTTTGTAACGAATAACATTTGACGCAAAATACAATTTTTTAACACTCTTTCTTTATATTATATAATTTTTATGTGAAAGTTTAATTACATACAAATATAACATAATTAGAAATTCTGGTTGATTTGCAAAAATTAAGTATCAATATTTGAACTGCTTATAATTATTGAAATATAGGTAATAATATATTCAAATATAAATAACATCAATTTAACATCACATAAAATCTTTATAATGTAACATCATATTAATATATTTAACATATTATACAAATATGTATTTGTTTTGTTATTTGAATAACTATTGCATAATTTTCATCGATTAAACTAAAAATAAAAACAATGAGTAGAAATAAACACGAACTAAACTATATAGATCACAGTATTAGCGAAATCTTGATACGATGGACACCCTGTATTGTAGAATATCATTTATAATCAGTTGTCAATTTGTTACTAATTTCTTATTAGGATAAAGAATAAATGAAAGTTAATCAATTGTATATTGTGGCAAAGCATTTTCCCAAAAAATAAAAAAAAAGTTTCAAATTTCCTAAAAAGTGTATTAGGTGAATCTAAATATTCTGACATTTAGCCCAATGTAAAACGTTCTATTCAGCCTTCTTATAAATTCAAGGTACTTCTGTATGAATATCTTCTCCGAACACAAATACCTTTTATTAAGGTAGATGACTCCTCGAAATCAAATGAGTTTTTGCCATTTCCACATAAAAAGATATTTAATTGATATAAAAATTTGATATTGAGGTATAAACTGATAATAAATATTTAATACTGCTTGATAATAAATATTTTATTAGCTACCCCTTGTGGTGTACAAAAAGAAAAAAATTTTTTTCTCAAAAGATTTCCGAAAACTGTCTATATCAAAAAAAATATTCAAATTATGTCAAATATTCAAACATTTCATTTACAAATTCACGTACAGAAAATATTTAGCTAGATTTTGATGCTCTTGAGTTGTAAAACCAATCAAAATCTGGATGATTAATTAACATAATATGCCTGCTTATTATTTCCAATAAAGAAAATCAAAATCAATAAGTACAGTGTCTTTTTCAACCAAAATGTTATCGTTTTAAAAATCAATAAAAAAATTACAAGTGTAACATAATTTAGAAAATAGCAGACGCGTTAAGATCTAGTTAAATAATACAATTAAAAAAAAAAAGTTGAATTTTTGAACTTTTTTATTAGGAATGCAATTTAATCAAAAAATAAAACCAAATAGGTTTGTCTAGAGTCGAATATGATCATTTGGTGGATATTTTAAATCCAGAGACAGTGTTACGTGCTGATATGACGCTGTGCGTATTAGTAAAATTCAAATTTGGAACAAAACTCATTTATCATATTCAGTCATAATTTTAATACATGTTTGATAATTTTACGTTCAATATTGAGAATGCGTACACTATTTTTTCATATCTCTAAATAAACTAATTAATATTATTATATTTTATGTTGCATTATTTAGTCAGCTCAGATGTAATATACTTAATAATTTACTATCGTGTAAACATTAATTTAATAAACAAAATTTTTGTGATTAAAAAAATCAATAGTAAAGTGTCCAGCCGGTATATTAATGGTTTCGCGACGAAATAGATGTTCTCAAACGTCGCGAGGACATTCTGTCAAAGAGACTGCACTATCCTCCTCTTAAGGATAAATGATTTTTGTTTCTGCAAATATCAGTTAGCACTTCAAATCATATATCTTGCCTGCAGCCAGTTTGAACTTCCCTGGAGCTCTTTTTAGACTGTCCCATTCAATTATTAAGGAAGGTAGTTTAACTTCCAATGAAACCCAAATAGATTTCTGATGCTTAATGCTTCTTCATGGGCAAGTCCTTTCATAGTCTACTATTATTATTACCGGTAACATCATAGAAGCGTCTGCTATCCTTTATAAATTTTCGAGAGATTCTGCGCATTTAATAAAAAGAGAATTTTTTATTTTTAGAGCAAATACCTTTAATTATTATTTGGTATTGAGAATATGACAAATATTTGAAACAGTGGCTTGCTGAATGCAAAGCTGGTCTTGGGAACTATTTCATGAAACTCATTGTTTTCTGTCCACTTTCCTCTATAAGTGAAAAGAATATACATTTTATTTGAAGTTTTAGTTACCCACATAGAAAATAAAAGATTAATTCTCTTTCCAGCTTTTGTAATACTTGCATGTGGTCCTACGCTACTTTCATTCTTTCCCACTACTATATATCTGCACGTTTCTATATATTTGCAGTATTGCTTCATAAATTTCATTTAAGTTTCATTTCATAATAAAGACAAACAGTAAAATATAATTTCTTTTATACTTGTTACCTTAATAATTTGGAAAAAAATTACCCAAGGTAACCTAGTCGCCCCCCCCAGATCGCAAATTTATTCAAAATATATAAAAAATTTAGTGGTATTTATGTGCTCATTAGTTTTTCTATTTTGAATTTTTGTGTTCAAACCACAGAAGAAAACGACATTTGAAATGGGCGGAAGGACAAATTAACATTGACTTAGCTCCCCCAATGCAAAATTTATTCGAAACCAATCAAAAAATTTAGTGCTATTTATGTGCCCAATAGTTACTCTATTTTGGATTTTTGGGTTCAAAACGTTTTTAAGAAAACGACATTTGAAATAGGGGAGGGGGTCGATTAACATGGAGTAAGCTCCCCCAATGCAAAATTTATTCGAAATCAATCAAAAAATTTTGTGCTATTTTAGTGCTCATTAGTTGTTCTATTTTGGATTTTTTTGTTCAAACCGTTTAGGAGAAAACGGCTTTTAAAATGACGAGTTGGGGAACCTAGTTAACATTGATTTATTTATTTTTTCTTATTAGCATGGGTAAAAAAGCTATAATTTTAACAATTATATTAAATTATAATAAATTACTTAAATACAATTTTATTATTTTTGACCGAACTTAGTGATCTATGTTTTACATACATGATTTTGTATATTTGTGACGCTATTATGTTCGAACCCGTTGTCCGATTAAAATGAAACGATTCACATTCAGAAAATTTTACTAAACTATAGTTGTCATTGGGTCTGATTAAGTCATCAGTGACTACGTAATGATAAAATTATTATTAAAAATATTTATTTAATTTCAACATACCTTAAGCAAGAGCAATAAATATTTTTGATAATAATTTTATCTTAACATATATATATATATATATATATATATATATATATATATATATATATATATATATATATATATATATATATATATATATATATATATATATATATATATATATATATATATTAGAGGTGTGGGCTAAGTTTTCGCGTTCGTGAGAAGAGAATGTTTGATGAACGAGACTTACCTTGTCTTTATTATAGTTTAATCTATTTAATATAAATTGATTTTTAACTGACTCCAATAAAGGAGGTTTCTCAATTCGACCTTATGTAGTTTTTTTTATTTGTGTTCGCAGATAAATTCGTCGTTGAACCTATTTTGATGATTTTGCTAAAAAGGATAAATCCCAAGGGTCGTACCATGGTAAGAAAACCAGGATCTGATCAGGGAAGAGAACAGGCAAAATCAAATTTTAACTCAAAGTAAAAAATAAAAATTCAAAAAAAAAAACACCGTCAAAAAAATGAACTTGAAGAAAAAATAAATTTAAAATAAAAATTTCTATAAATAATTTCCTTGTGACCAATTACTAGCAATCAATTGGTCACAAGACAATTATTTATAAAATTTTTTAATTTAAAATTATTTTTTACTTTTTATTTCATTTTTTGAAGGCGGTTTTTTTTATACCATCAAATGGTAAGTATACCCAATATTAGTTTAACGTGAATCATCCATAGTTGAGTTCTAAAAGTTATTAATAATTTTTGCAACGGAATACTAAACAATTATCGTATTCAGTAATTAGTTCTATATCTAAAAGGTGCCTAATACTATCATTATTGTAATATACTGATGGATGGATCAACGCATAATGGAATTTTGTTGCTTATCTGTGAGAATATATAAATATAGAACAAAAATCTCCTATAGCATTATAATTTAATATCCTTCATTTCAATCACTATATAAACTAGTCATATATTATTTCCATAAAATACATTATTTTTAAACACGGAAGCTTATAAAACTGGAATTTTATTATGATGGTTTTGGGATACAAATAATTGTTGATTGTTCATTATATATGTATAAATATCTCTTTAGAAATTTCTTCTCTCATTATCTCATATTTTTTAGCCCCAGAATCAAAATTTCCGCAACAAATTAAGTATTCTGCACCCCTAATAGATCTGTTCTCTTAACTGTCACCAAAGTCTAGAATGTCTGGCTAAAAATTAAAACCTCGAATGGTGAAAGTGTATGCCAGCCTAAATTCTCAAATGGTAATACCTCGTCGTTACAATTTAAATAAAATTTAATAAAATCTTTTTTATCCATCTCCAAATGGACTCCTATTGAAATTTAATTTGTTCTTCCGCTGGTGGACCTATTATAGGTAATTTAATAATGTAACTCGCGAAAAATATAATAAATTATATAAGAACACTATTTACCTGAACAAAACATTCCAAAAATAGTTCGTAATTCTTGTCATTGTCATATTTTGTCATATACACACAGTTATTTATTAAGTAATTTTTTTTTTTTTGATAATTAGCCCTATTACCCAGAGATTGCATATTTTGAATAAAGAACTTTGGTAAATATAATTATGTGTGAATATTAATAAAGAGAACTCTAGGATTTTTCGAGTAAATTTCGATTTATTACTTCAGTTTCCCACATCCAAATTTTTTGTATTTTATAAATACGTATTTCGACGTACAAACCATCACCAAATTAGAAACGAGTAACATCTCCTCGGAGAATCATTACCACTTGCTAATTCATACTGATGATTACTACAAAGTTAGAAGTTTCTCACTGAAGATTTACTCAAATATATAATCAAATATACAAGTAATTAAGTTAGACAAGAAACAAAAAGCGCAATCCCCTTATTTTCGGTACCTGAGGAAAATAGTACATAAAGTAGCAATTTTAATACTCAATTTTTTATTATTTATTCAATTTTATGAAATTTTCGTTTTCTGGATATTAAGTCTCGGTTGTGTCTTAAAACAACCATTCTATTGAGCCTACAGTTCGAATATTTAGATACAAAATACAGTTTTTCTACTCGAGTTTGTAACGATACCAAATATTGAGGGCACAAACAAAATTTTGGTATAAGCGTTCATAGAAACACATAATTAGTCCATTTCTGGTGGTGCATCCGTCTTTTTGTCCTCTGACCCTCATTAGTGAACTAAATGAAATTTTTGTATTCTAAACATAAAAAGTGAGTTTAAGTTCGTAAATGAGCAAAATCGGTTCATTGAGTCCAAATTAAAATTCAAAAACACTCAATGTTTATTTTTTTAAACCAAACAACTTTGGTTTGAAAGATTTCTTCGTAAAATGATTAGATTTCTTACAATATTAGCTCAAATTTAGTTAATAAACAGATCTAGGAAATAACAATGGATACATATTATTATACATGTATACCTATATAACTGTATAGACTAGATATTTATTTTATGAATGCTAATAAAAAAATTGTCCAAACAATGATATTCAATCATATGTTCAGTATCTAAATAAATAACTCAGTTAGTTGTTATCTTCACTTGTTTTCAAATGTAAATAAGTATAGATATAATTAGTAATTCATTTTATATTATAAATAATATTTCTCCATTTATAACATTAAAAAACTGGTAATAAGGAATAATCACTATCATAATATCATAGTCCTACACCTTGTTTCACCCGTTCCAAATTTGCATTGTAAGCCATACACCTACTGTAGGTACCTCCTAGTTGCAACACCCTTTCAATACTAAATCTACCTACATAATTTTCTAATTACCATTATTACAAAATCAAATGTTTTTATACATGTTTTTTGTTTTAAATTTTCATATAAACAATATGGTCTCCTTATTAATAATGCTACGATCGCATCATTATTAAAAATATCAAGCTGCGTTTTCTAAAACATCATGGTGAATGTATGTATGTTATATACTTAGTAGTATTTTCTACATATTACTATTATATAGTGATAATACCTATACATGTGTTTTCGTCATTTATTAAGTGTCTAGTATAAAATTATTATTTTTATCCTGAAAAAGAAAATCAAAAATTTTTTAAATACCTTACGACTTTTAATGATATAAGGCCGATAATTTTCATGAAAATTATTTTATCAACTTAAAATTTAAATTGTAGATAAGAGTACCTATCTCTTGTAGCTAATACCCTGGTCCCCTGTACCCTGAAGCTGATTTCGAACACTTCATCACCTGAAGGCAACATTTCTTCTAGCACAAAAGTGAAAATTATATTTTCATTATGTTCCAGGTGGAGACGGTTACTTCGATCTTATCCAAGCAACGACAGTGTGATCAACCAACCACTCCTTTTTTTATTATTATAATTGATAGAATTACCGCTGCCTGGATTAACACTTGCAGCCTCTGGTCGGAGTAGTCAAATGGGAGAAGGTCACTGCCTTTATTCACTTGGCCATTGAGACGGTGAAATTATATATAATGCCGTTGTATCAATGTTAAAATTTTAACAATTTTTTTCCAACGGGAACCTATTCTGAGACCTTTCAAAAATAGCTTCAGAAAAAAAAATATAAAAATCTTAGATTTGTTATTTTACAATTATCGCACTTTCAAAGTTCCTGTTTAAGAAGTTGCTTGAATTTTTAATTTTTTAATTTTGATATTTAATAAGATTAAATAATATTTATTCATTATAGGTCCAAAGTGGGCGTGTTTTGCTCAAACCAGAGTACCCATTGTTGGACGTATTTTCAACCCTCTGGGAAATCTAAAATATTGGCTCTACAGTTCCGAGAGGCAAGACTTTTTTGGGAAATTTTGAACTTTTTTGAATCTTTTTTCAAGTTTGAAAAATTTCAAATAGTTTTTGAGACATTACCAAAAAATTGAAAACCATTTTTTTTCCATTAATTGTTTATAATTTTTGCAATTTTTGCAAGCCGCACTTAAATTTTTCCAAAAATCATCTACATGCTATTCTGAATCGATTAAAACGTTAAACATATTTTTTGGAGACGGAGAAAAAATTTTGGACAGAAAAGCACTTCTTGACCAGAATATATACAATGATATACAATGAATTTACATTAATAACATAATAATTTTAATATGAAATTAATAAGTAAAACAACCGGTGGTGAATATGGTCTTGGGAAGTTAGCTTAATACTGTACTTAATACTGTAAACTTCCAAAGACCATATTCTCCATCGGTTGTTTTACTTATTAATTTTATATTAAAATTATTATGTTATTAATGTAAATTCATTGTATATCATTGTATTTATTCTGGTCAACAAGTGCTTTTCTGGCCAAAATTTTTTCTACAGTATTAAGCTAACTTCCAAAGACCATATTCACCACCGGTTGTTTTACTTATTAATTTTATATTAAAATTATTATGTTATTAATGTAAATTAAAATATTTAACAATTTATTATATAATATAATTATTTAATAAAACAGTACTGAAGTCAAACAAAAAGAACAGTAGATCCAGCCCCAGTGATTTATTAACGGCAGACATAGATTAATAAAATTTTAATTTTTATTTTTAATCATGTAGAATTTTTCCTCGTTTGTTATAAATTTGCTACACTGCAAAAATTGGAAAATAATATTTTATTTTAATTTAAAAAAATAAATAAATAAAATAAAAACGTTATTTACTTCTTTCTTACGCAAGCACCACACCTATTTTCGTGAATGCTGCGTTGAAATTAATTTAATAAAAGCTTGGTAATAGAAGAGAGACTCTATATTTTAATTCTTGTACAATAGGTTAAAATAGAAGTAAATAACTGTGATGTTTTAAGCATAAGATATAAATGTAATTTCGTATTTTAGCCCAAAGAGCTTATATAACCCATAGAGCAAAAAATACTGTTCGTATGGACCAAGATCCAGTCCATTGTGAAAAGGGCATCTGATCGGTTAAAGATAAACTTTTATGTATACAATATTATGTCTTAGTTTTTCGAATTATAATATTCTAAAAAAGTTAATACAAATATTTATTATAAGTTTTCTATAAGTTATTTATTCGTCATAGAAATAATATATATTTGAATTGTCTACATAAAAGCAATACGTTAAGAAATACAAAACATGATATAACTGCATAATATATGATAATTACATTGTTTTCCATAAGAACATTGTGAAATGTACCTATTCAGTCTATTGATTAGATGTTAAATGTATTGACACCATCAAAGTATTTCATCGGTTTCATCAATTGACTATACTAACTACCAATGCAAGTACCAATAGTATCTAATATATTTACTACCAGCTGCACCCGTGACTTCGTTTGCAATTCAACTGAAATTATTCTTTGAAATATTTCACAAGTTTGGCCGGAATGGCGGATTTTCGAAAAGTTATAATACCATTGAATCTCCTGACATCTCCAGGCTGATCAGGGTTACCGGCCCATCAGGCATAAAAGGGAACGAAGTAATTCGCTAGCGTAATAGGTTGTTTGACACACGTCTTTCGCCTGTAATTTTTATAGCAAGATGCTCTTCAACAAGCGTACTTTAGTTACTGGGACTTCACGATTAACATGCGACATGCGAAATTTTGTAAATCCACAGCAAAACCATTTAACAATTCCTAATTGAAACTGACCAGGGTTCATTTGGGAAGAATAGTGAGTCTTCTAACAGGCTACTGTCGATTGAACTATCACCTTCATAACTGGAAAATTTCAGTCGTTCCTACTTATTGGGCGTGCCTGGAGGACGATGAAACCTCTATTCACTTCATTTGCATCTGTAGAAATCTTCAATTGTTAGATATAGAATCCATGGGTTCTGGTCTCGATAAAATTTTTTAGTTTCACATATTTTCGATAGCTCTTTCACTGTCTCTTTAGGTACAGAGTAGCGACGGATCTAAGTTGGACTGGGGATATACTGCTTCGGGCACCAGTCAGAAAGAGACACTCAGTACTGGCTATCTTCCGACTGAGGCAGTGATTTGTAGATAAGGGAGTTGTGCTGGACTCCACTTTTACCCCGGCGACAGAAAGCGTAGTTCCGTTCATGATGTGTAGGACTAATAGGTCAAAGTGCGAGGGACGTGGCTGCAAATCCTCTCTTATTGTTTTATTATTATTTGTTAAAGCCAAAAAAATTGAAATCTATCCATCCGATTTTTCCTGAGGCGTGATCAAGGAAAACCTCTATCGTTTGATTTATATAAACTTGCAAAGTCAGATACTAATTTCTTGTACAGCAGGATCTGGACGGTCTTGTGTATGCAAAAATAGAGTACCGAAATCTGTCATAAGAACCAAGTTACGAAAACTTTATATATAAAGAATTCAGATTTCGGCGGGCCAATTTTTGGTCCAATTTGCAAAAGTCCAAATGTATTTATTTTTATGTATAAAACTAACACTTTTGAATTTTTCTGCTTATTACGAAAAAGGTTCGTTTTCGTACTATATTGCGTATTCAAAAAACATTCACCAAAATTCTATGAGTATGAAAAAACTTCATGAAAAAAAGAAATTCATAGCATAAAAACACAAATTTTTACTAGTGATTTCTAAAAAAAAAAATTAAAAAAGTTTATTTTTGTATATTTTACATATTACAAAACAATAACCAAAATTATTCTAAACATTATACAGAAATAAGAGAGAGGATCGTAAGAAAATGATGAATCAAAGATTAGCCCAGGAACGTCCAAATATTTATCCAATATTTCAGCTATTATTAACAAAATTCCATTAATAGAATTCAATACGTGATTGTTTCATACTCAAATACCTCCAGATCCTGCTCTATTATTTGTTATATGAAAAAGAGTTTGAATTTTATATAATATTTTATTCCCTAACAGTTAAAATTCTCTTTTCCAATAATTTTTAACATAGTATACAAACAAATATTTGACGGCAGAAAAAAGTGGAAAGTCACTATATTCGTACCAGGTGAAGTCATTAACCACAATTTTAATTTTAAGATAATAAATTTTAACTTATCTCCATTATTTCCGTTACTTTTAAATTACGATAAAACTTTGAATGAGACATGTGTATTTGAATAATTGATTTGAATAAAAATTAATTTGGATTTAAATTGGTTTGAACTTATAAATAAAAAATAAAAGTAATTTAATATAATAATGGATATCTTTTACATAATGATATAATTTTTATTTAAATCAAGGAGGTTTCTAAAGAGCTTAATTACAGTGTAACGGGATGTGTTTTAACATCAAATGAAATTCTTTTCGAGCTTCTATTTTTATAAATACAATTATTTTTTATTTTTTGCGAAAAACTCTTCGATACATTTTCGTATATTTGCATTTCAAGATTGTTTATACCAAATTTCAAAACATTTGGATAATTATTTTTTGAGTTAATTGTGTGGGAAAATTACAGATTGTATTATTATAGAAGTTATCTCTATCAATCATATTTCACCTTAAGAAATGGGAATGCGTTTTTGATAGAGACCTTTACAGGCTCTATTAATAAAGACAAATAACAAAAAATAATTATTTACATGTTATGAAATTTGGAATCTACTATCTTCTTGCGAAAAAACCTTCCTAAATATATAATAAAATTTTGGTTTTTAATAAATTTTGGATAATTATTTTTTTAGTCATTAATGCGCAAAAATTGATAAAATAATAATAATAATGTATATTACTATACAGATAAACTTTATAAATAGCGCCTGTAAGATGGCAAGAATGATTTAAAAAGAAACTTGCTAGAATAAAGAATAGAAATTCTATTAAATTTGTTTTATTCACATTTCAACCATAACAATTGCAAGTGTTTCTTCCTCTTTTAGTATTGCAGCATGTGATGGAAGGCTTAATTAAATGCATACATATTAGTTATGTACCGAATACCTGTATTCGAATATGAATAAAGACCTGTATCCGTGTCCGAATCCCTTACATTTTTGGCAGATCTTGAACGGATCTTTTTCATTATTTAGTTTCATTACGTCTATGAATTTACAACTTCAAGTCACTTTTAACCAACTCCAAGAAAAGAAGACATTATCAATTGGTATTTTTTTAATGATTGGTAGGGGGAATGGGGTAATGACGGTCAGTGTATAATGGCGATCAGTATCATTACTCCAAAACGAAATGAGTAGTGCTAGAATATGTAACAGACCTTCGTATTACACCATTTAGCCAGAGTTGCCAGATGGGGCGATTTATCGCGAATTGGGCGATTTTTTCTATAGGTACGCTCCTTTTTTTAAGTTTGGGCGATAAGTCGCAAATTGGGCTCTTTTTACTTTTCAGCGTTGGCAACAAGTTAAAAGTAAAAACTTTGTCTAATAATCTGTTGTACACTGTACTTTTTAGCGAGAAAAGTAATAAATTGAAATTATTTATATAAAGACGTATAAAATCTATATTGTTGAGTTTCGTATTCACTGTAATATTATATTATAAGATAATATACAAAAATGTATTTTAGCTCTCCAGAATTTTATTTAAAAAAATGTATTTCAAATTACGCGGTAAGTTCAAGTCTGTTATGTAGAGTATTTTAAAACGTTCATTGGGCGATTCTTCAGAATATTTTGCGACTTTCGATGATAGATGGGGCGACTTGAATAAAAACTTTCTGGCAACTCTGCATTTAGCTTGCCGAGAAATACCTGTTCAGTTGCTGGTACATATTCATCGGGAGGGGTGCATCTTAATTGTTTTTTGCTGCTTTTGATTAAAAAAAAAAAACTAAAATTCAAACGTTAATTATGGATTTTATAGTTTTTTGTTTTTCTTGTACAATTTTTGAACATCAGAAAACATTTAAGTTCAATATTAGTAGATAACTCATAGAAATACTATTTCCAACGCTTCAAACTAGATTGAAGAAAAAGACATATACCGATGCACTCTATACGGGTTTCTGGACACACTCTTCGTGTAGTGATTGGGAGTAGTCGAGGGTTATGTATGCAAAATTTTCTTAGGTTCTAAGATCCCTATTAGCCGCGCGCATGGCTAATGATGTTCAAGAAACCACTTTATAATTATACCAAAGCCATTAAAAAGTTACCAAAAATAAAGATTATTTGTTAAAGAATGTGTTAAATTGATTTATATAAATATATTGTATATAATTTTCACTTTATTTATTTCCTCTTAAGTGATCGCCATTACCTCGTTCCCCCCCCCCTATCTAAGAAATCTGTCATTTATAAACCGATTTGGAATTTACCAAATATTTATTTATTTATTTTTATTTACATTTAGGTAATTGGTTACAAAGAAATTATAAATTATTTTTTTTTTTTTTTTTTAGTCGGTTCTATTATGTTCGACTTCTGCAATTAATTAAAGTATCCAAAAATTTTATCTTTTACATCTTGGTCACGATAATTTGATGTTTACAAAATAAATGTAAAGAGAACTGAAATATATTTTCTGTATCAATGACCTATATAGAGATTAGTGATCAATGATAGCAGCATAGATACAGTAAACTATGCATAACATCCGGATAAATCCAATTTTCAGTTTTTCAGAATAAGTTAATCTATGATCATATTTGTTTTTATTTTTTTAATAAAAAAAAAACTAAAGTACACATGCGCAAATCATGAAGGGTGGTATAGATTTGCATAAATAAAATGGAATATAATTGTCATTTTCAAATAAATTTTAAATAATTGTTGATTTAATTAAGGTAGTATATTTTAAATTTATGATTATTTATTATTGCTTAAACTTCTTCTTCATGATCCTCTCGTTTGATTTATCATTTTATAATATTCGATATACCTAATATTCTATAAAATATATATAACCTATTTATAAAAATAAATTGATAAACAGTTATTTATAAAGTTCTTGAAATATTATAATTAGGTGGTGTAAATTTGGAAGCAATTATGGAAGACGAACCAATCCAAGCAACTAACGATGATGCAAGTGAATGTAAACGCTGTGCCGTACAATTGGGATATTGGCAAGACAATTATATTACATTATTTATAAGACCAACAGAAAGACGAACTCCCGAAATAAATAGAGGATATTATGCTCGCGTTAAAGGTGTTGAGATGTTCATTGAAAAATTTTTAAAAAAAGCTGGAGACCAGGCACAAATTATCAATCTTGGATGTGGTTTTGATACATTATACTGGCGATTAAAAGATGCCGGTATAAATGTTGCAAACTATGTGGAATTAGATTTTCCGAATGTTACAGGACGTAAATGTTATGCTATTAAACGTCATAAACAATTACTAGAACGTATACATGATCCCGATAGTGAAATACGATTAAGCTCGACTGATTTACATGCTGGAAATTATCACTTAATTGGGGTAGATTTACGTAACTTAAAAGAACTCGAATCAAAAATCATTCAAGCAGAAATTAACTATACATTACCTACACTATTCATTGCAGAATGTGTTTTAGTATACATAGATTCTGAATGCGTACACAAATTGCTAAATTGGATCGGAGCAAAATTTCCATCTTCAGTATTTGTAAACTATGAAATGGTCAATTTACATGATATTTTTGGTAATATTATGCTGGAAAACCTAAAAGCTCGCGGTTGTAATTTAGCTGGCATTGAAGCTTGTAAAAATTTAGAAACGCAACAAGAACGATTTAAAAAAGCTGGATGGGATGGTGCCACAGCATGGGACATGGTTAAAATTTACCATGCGTTACCATCACTCGATCGGCATCGTATTGAGAAAATTGAATTTTTAGATGAACAAGAAGTGATTATACAGCTATTTCAACATTATTGTATATGTGTGGCTTGGAAAGGTACTGATTTTGCTGACTTAGATATAACATAATAAGTTAAAACAAGAAATATGATAATTTCATTGTAATTGTGTTATTATTATCAATAATATTCGTTAACAAGTGATTGTCGTACTAAAAAAACCAAATATATGGAAAATTATATATTTGTCGCTGTGATTATTTTCTTAAATGTATTATAAACTAAATATGAAATAAAGAAAAGTTTACTTTTTAATCATCGTTAATTCTAATTTTTAATTTAACATCGAAATAGTACAGCGAATTTAGTCTAATATTTATGTTGCAACAAACAAGTTGAATATGGATATCTCAAGATGTAAGTTGAGTTTTTACAAACAAAATTTTGGTGGCTCCAAAATCTAAACTGCTCTTGAATAGAAACGCAGTTTTTTATTTTTTCAGTGGTGAAAATTTACAAAATCAATATATGTGAAAATATTTTTTGATGAATGTAGTCATGGAGTATACTAAAGTTGATAAAACAAAAGACCTCGAGCTTTTTCGTAAGATTGATAGTATTTATACTTCACAGTATGTACCTATAAAAAACAGTTGCTTTTTATTAATCACGTTTTAAAATTTGATATATGGTTTTGCTATGGCAAGTTTTAAACAAACTATCCGTCATAAAAAATTGAATCGGCACAGAGACCACCATATAAATTGAATCGTTAATACTTGAGTAATAAGCTTACAAATAGTAAGAAAGTTGTTATATAATATGTGAGTATTATTCGTTTTTATCATCTGAATTCATTTTAAAGTTACTGACGATAAGCGATGAGATGTACTTTTGAAAGGTGTATAGTTCAATCATAGATTTTATGTAGTTGAATGAAATGTGGTTTTTCCATGACTTCATGGGTTTGATTTGAATTCGCCATCAGAAAAAAAAAATCAAAAAATATTAATGTCTAAAAAACTATTTGTAGTAAATCGAAAACCAACCATTCACAAAAGGTTAATTGATAAGTCCTCTGTGTGAGTTCCCATTAAAATCAGGGAACAGACGCATACGATTCTAGTAATAACATAAATCACAAAACTCAAAGCAAACATTTCAATATATTAAATAAATAAGAGTTTCTTTAAAATCTGTAATATAATAAATGTATAAATGACTTTGTTTCTAAATTTGTTAATAAACGACTCTTCCAAACTAAAATTGCTACTACTAACACCTTACGTTATATTACATGGGCGGAAAAGTCCCGGACCTAACACATAGATGGTGCTAGTTTTATTGCAGTCACCATTTTTTCAGTTAATACTAACCTTCAAAAGACAGCTGTTAAACTTTCATGATATTCTATTCATTAGTTTGTGAGTTATTGTGCTAAGAGTGACGCTACTTTTGTTATTTTCAAAACAATTTCGTGTTTTAATTTTACACTACTTCTTGATGGGAAAAAATACCGTTCAAGCGAAGCAATGGCTTGAAAGGTTTTATGGGGACTCCGCTCCATCAGAAACAACAATAAAACGTTGGTTTGCTGACTTCAAACGTGGTCGTAGAGACACCGATGATGCAGAACGCAGTGGACGTCCAAATTAGGCGGTAACACCAGAAAACATAAAAAAATCCACAAAATCGTTTTGAATGATCGAAAAGTGAAGTTGAGTAAGTTAGCTGACATCGTAAAGATATCAAAAGAACGTGTTGTCTTTATATTGCATGAGCATTTGACTATGAGAAAGCTCTGTTCAAAGTGGGTGCCGCGTTTGCTCACTGTTGACCAAAAACGAGAACGTGTTGATGATTCTGAGCAGTGTTTGGCCATGTTTAAACATAACAAACCGGAATTGCTCCCAGCGACTACTGGCTGTTCGCAGACCTGAAAAAAATGCTCGCCGGCAAGAAATTTCGCACGAATGAAGAGGTTATCGCTGAAACTGAGGCCTATTTTGAGGGAAAAGATAAATCGTTCTACAAAAGTGGTATTGAAATGTTAGGGCGGCGCTGGAATGATTGCGTTGCTCTTGATGGAGATTACGTTGATGAATATAGCTAATTTTGAACCAAAAAACTGTGTTTTCTTTGTTAGGCCCGGGACTTTTCAGTCCATGTGTTATTATATTTATTTTAACCAACACACTAAAACCCTCTGTTCGAATTTTAAATACAGAAGCATTAAGCTCTGATGGCGGCGATCTGCGATAATATACCAGTTTATCGCAATCAGCTTTTGGAAACCTTTATTTTAATCCCTCGTAGATAGAAATGTTAAGAAAAACAAACTTCGTTTTTTAATTCTGTCTAAAATATTCAACTTTTCATATATGAATATACTTTAATATGTTAGTGATTTTTTTAAAAGTATTAAGGATAGATATAAATTTTTTATAAACAATTTTAATTTATTGTTTCTAAAATATTTACTAAATACTTAATAAATATTGTTTTGGTTGAGACTTTTTTATATTTAATATATTAATATATTTAATAAAATAAGATTTCATTTTTTATAATAATCATATTTTTTTTTAATTTTAAAAGTTATTTTATATATTTCAAAAGATTTCGCTTTCTTCATTAGTTGTTTTATTTTTAGGTATATGAAAATAAATATAAACAATATATTTTTTCACATACCTAAAAATAAAACTTCTGAAGAAGGAAGATAAATCTTTCAAAATATATAACGTTTAAAATAAAAATCCAATTATAAATAAATTGTTGTTTTATTAAATATATTAATAAATGTCAAAAAGTCTGAATCTAAACTAAACAATTTAAATAAAATTTTATTATACTTTTTTAATGTATAGATGTTTATAACTATTTAGAACCTGATTAATTATTTCGGTAAGTTAAATATTTATTACATTAATAGAGATGATGTATAATTATACATGTTAAACATTTTTATTGATTACACTTTGCAAAACATACATTTCTCCTTTACAAAAATTTTATATTTGATTATTCTTAAGTGGAAATTTCCATTAGTTTACTCAGATTCTTCTTGGAGAATTTTTTTTATATTGTAAGCAGAGATCTAAAAGCTGTAACATTTATACATACTTATAGGGACAGATCGTTAAAGGAAGTAAAATAAAAACTACATAATTTAACTATATTTAAAAGTATATAATTTGTAAATTATTAATTTTATTAAGAAAATGTCTAAAACAGAGCCAAATGTAAATATAATTGTTTTTGTTTTTTTTTTTTGTATTTAAATCTTGTTAGAAAGTATATTAGTTAACAAAAAATTAATATATGCTAAAAATAATTATAAAAAAATAATGTGTCATAATTTTAAAAATAACTATTTGTCATAGTTAAATATAAGAAGTGGTTGAAGTTAATATTATTTTGTTGTTATATATATTTTTTTCTCTATATTTATTTTCAGAATTTTGGCACCTTAGTTCTCTAATTAGTTTTACTTAATGATGGTGACAAAATATAATATATAAATGTATATATATATTGCACACTATCTGTTTTTCATTTATGAAAATTTAAGTTTGTCGTCATCATTAATGAACACTTAAATTTTTTTTAAAAACCTAATACTACATCATATTAATTTTTTAATATTAGGAATAATGGCACTAGAATAACATATTTTGTTGAAGTACACTTTTCTTAATTATCGGTAATTTGTTAGTTAACTTTTATATGATAACATTTGGGGTCTGTAGGTCCATCATTCGTTTATTGCTCGTTATTTATTTTTAATAATGATCAAATTAATCTCTTTGGAACTGAAATAATTTAATAAAAATGAAATTAAATGTTTAATAACAACATCTAAAGGACAGAAACATACAATTGCATCACTCATTTTGTAGCAAACTGCTCTTGTTTATAAGTGAATTTAAAAATAAATTACGTATTGGGATAGCTGTCTGATTAATATGAAAGTCAGATATGTCAGCTATGTTTTTATAGGTTTACATTTAATTTCAGACTAATTAATGTATTTGACATCAGTTTATATCAATAAGTGTATTTTGATAGTAAATTTACGAGCGCGATTATTTATTTCTATATTAATCTTTTTTGATATTTTCACATTTTTAAACATTTAAAACTTTTAATAAGAAAGTTTGATAACAAAAATTACCGATTTAATTGACACCGGTTTCTCTCAATATTCACCACCAATAAAAAAAATCTTAATCGGGAAGCTTAACACTATTGATTGTTTCCATTATTAAAGCTTTTGATTCAAGAAAAAACGTTGAATTCTCACTGTGAGCCAGTCGAAGAAAAAAATTACTAGTAAAACTTTCTTATTAGTGGAAATATTCTCCTTTCTATTATTTTCATATGTTATGTTCCGGCGGTAGAGATTATTAAAATATATTAAAGCCAAATATCACATAACTTTAAAAATGTGTGCAAAAATCTAATTAAAATAAAATAAAATTTATCGTTGACAAAAACTATATAACTACCGTTTATTTATTATTGTTTTCTGAATAGTATCTGATTAGAACACATTACTAATAATTTTTTTCATCATTTGAGTCACGTTTAGTCATAAGGCCGCTATTCAAAGTCTTACACCATTAAAAACAAATTAATTTATCAATAACCTACGGACCCATAAATACGATGAGTAATATATGTTTTATATAAAATTGCTTTTAAAACCTATTTAAATATAAAAAGTGATTGTTTCCTAAAACTCTTCCTGTGGAAAAGGGAAGTAATATTGTCTAACTGTAATTACTAGAGGTTGTGTATGTCTCAGGTATACTTCATTATTGCTAAGGTTTTCAGTATAATAAATAAAATTGTAAGCTCTTTATACTGCCAATATGGTAACTTTTTGTCGTTTTAATATTGATACCACGGTTGTCTACGAATCCAGCGTAATCTAGTTCCAGCTTGATCTGAACGAATCTTAATAGAAGCACCTTCAGCAGCTCGAACTGTTTCTTTAACACTTTGCATTAGATTTTGTGCATTACCAACCAACATTTCCGTTGCTTCCCGATCTTCTTCAGAACCTAAAGTATAAAAATATAATTAAAGCACTCACTAAATTTTTTTTCTGAAAATAGGTTTTCAGTTGGTTTTAGTTAAATGGATAACTAGTTAAACCTCACAAAACTATGTAATCAGTTTAAAAGCTAAACAAAGAAAAACATTTCTCAGAACAATAAAAAAATTATGAATGTATATTATACAAATCATCAGTATTTAATGCCTAATATCGTCTTTCTGCCTTAATATCGTAACAACATAAAAAAAATTTTGTAACAGAAATTAAAAAACAAAAATAATTCATAAGAAATTACAACAATAAAATAACATTGTGTTTGTTGAACTAGTGTTATACATAAATTTTTTACGTAAGAGATAAAATTTCTTACTCTGAACGAAAGAAATCCCAAAAATTAATGTAAGGCATGTAGCTACCAGAAAATACAATGATTTAAATAATTTTGTTTGCGAACTAACAATAAAATAAACAGGAAAGACAAATAATGAAAATGTAGATACGAGGTTAAGGCTGAAACGGGACAGTATTTAATTAAAATTTATATGTTATATTTAAAATACAATAAATAAACTCAATAGATCTATAAACATTATTCTAGCTACATTTTTTACATAAATTATTGTTGAAAATATTCTTTATTCGCATTGAGCGGGAAATTCGTGGTACGTATAGATATTTTCAGGTTTTTCAGTATGGGTGCGAAAATGTCAGCTATTAATAGCATCAGAAAATTCAAAAAAAAAAAGCCAAAAAACACATGAAAAGTAAAATTTACTACAGGAAACAAATATTTGATTGCAAATAAATTATGTGAAATAATAATGTAGAAAATTACTTTTTAGACAGCTGTGGAAAAGTTTATTTTCTGAATTAGATTAAACGAAAAATTTTATAAAAACTAATGTTTATTTTTACTTATGATTAAGTCATTCAAATTCTTGTTATTATATTTGGATATAAAAATTTATAAAATTATTTGAATAAACAAATTAAAAAACTGCCCATGAATAGAACTTTGTACTGTACGCATTATTAATCTTATGTTTCTTTTTGATTTTTCGGTTAGTTTATGTAATAAATATTACATTTTGAGTAAAATATTAATTGATCTATCTAAACAATTAATAAACTTAATGAAATCTACAAGTTAGTAAAGATCAACTTTACTGAAAATATTATACATTTTTCAATAACCATGCAAAATAGAAGATAAATTGAAAATAATGAAATTTCCATGCAGATGATTATGAAAAAAAGGGTTACCAGGTTTTGGAATTCCAGTAATGGTTGGATCACCTAAATGTAGACAAAAAGTAAATAGTGATATGAAAAATAGCACATTAGTAATAATGAAAAACAATAAAAATTAAAAAAGCAACTCCTTTTACTTTATTATACACTATACTCCAAAAAAGAGGCGCACTCTAATCTACCTCCGATCTAAAAAGCACTAAGATGAATGAGAGCTTATTTGAAAGATAAAAGAAGCTTTAGAGGTCTCGTAAACTCTTTCAATATTCATAAAACTTAAACTTAAGGGAAACTTAGGTATAGCTGTTTACAATTTTGGGAAAAATTATAATTGCTCTAAGTCTGCCACAATTTTGGAGGAAAGTGTTTATGAATGATAAAAATTTGTAAAAAGCATTCTTATTCCACTCTTACAACCATATTACACTGAACAATTTCTTGGCAAAAAAAAAAATTAAATGTGTTAAAAGTAACATAATCTGCTGTAGGTATGATCAAAATTGTAGTTAGTCTTAACACAAGCAGTAATACTATTTTTTCTGAAAATATAACAATTTTTTCCAGTTTTTACGCAAACTTTTAATTTAAAGATTGTTTGGATGCAGTTTAAATAAATTTGCGTAAATATAGCCATCGTAATATTTTTAAGAAACGTTTAAATTGGATAGGAATATGTATGATATCATTCACATCATATTTACATTGAACATTAATGCATGTATAATCTTAAACTGTTGATTCTGATGAGTCGAATGTTTTTCTAAATTCCATATTTGTAAAATATAACTTTTGTACCATTTTCGTGAGGTAAGTCGGTTCAATTAAGCTCATAGAAAACATATTGTCAAAATCTTTATTGGTCCTCATTTGAGCCAGGAATAGCACAATAAAATTTTTCCATAACAGTTATTGAACAATAAGAGTGTATACCAATTTTATGAATTCAAAATCTAATTGTAAACACTAAACTTTGTTCAAGAAATTATACAATGTAAACTAGTAAATGAGATTTATTGAAATTATTTAGATTTAGGCAAAGCGAAATAAGCTTACAGTCAGGTTATAAAAATGCATGTTATGCACAATGATAGAGCTATTATTAAACCCTAAACATTTTGATAAATGTTTATTGCTGAAAACTGACAAAAGTTTCCACAGTATTGCAATTTTCTTATCGTTTTGTTATTAAAAGCATCTTCATATTTACATACAATTGCAACGTCATATCTTTTATAAAATGTTTTTGAATCTGCCAATTTTGTATATTACATATTAACAACAAGATATTTTTTTGGTAATAAACATTTATTTACCTTGTGCACCTAACATTGTCGCTTTTACAGTAGATAATATTCTCAATTGTGTACCAATAGTCGGTATCCGTTCACAAACTTGTAATAAATTAGTACGTATACGTTTATCAGTACATTCACGTGCAAGGCCGCGTGCCAATCGACTAACTTCTTCACTGGCTTCGGCAATTGCCTTCGCTGTTGCAATCAATTCTCTTTTGCTACCTTTTGAATCTTTTTGAACCAATTCGGATAAGCGAGCCATCAATAAAGCCATTTTCTTAGCTGCTGCAATAATTTCATTATCTTTTGATGACCATTGTCGTACTTCTTGATGCAATCCATGTGCAGCCACCTAGGATCATATTGAATTAATGAACATTGTATCAAATTTATAATGGAGATATATATATAAATACCATAATAGGTTGACTCGGGTGAGGAATTTTTTTAAAAATTTCATCCTCATCATCTGTTTCTGGTGGAGGTGGTCGAATTGGTACAGTTTCACCCTGAGGTAAGGGCGGTCTAGGTGGAGCTGGTTCTGAAAGTAACAAATTTTATTAAAAATAGTAATATATAGAATAATTGTTATATATATAATTTTTTATTTTTTGCAATCACCTACCTTCGTCACTGATATTTCCAAAATATAAATTATAATTATAAAAGTTTCCTTTACATAAAAAAGAGCAGACATGAAATTAAGAACTGTTGTAATTTAAAATGCATTAAATAAAAAAATATTAATTATAAATCAAAATGAAACAGCATGCAAAAAATTCAACACCCAAATGGGAAATAAATGAAAATAATGACTTTATGAAGAACGATAATTAATTATTAATCCTAAGCTTAACATTAAATTGGAGAATATTTTAATTCACTTCACAACATGCAGATCTGAAGCCCTCCGTCTACATTGCTTATTTATCATTATTAGTATTTGATTTTTAAGTAATGAAGAATTTTTTAAATCCATTATTAAATCCATGCCGAACACTGAAAATGCGGAAATTAAGTAAAGAATGATACACTTTAAGCTAAGCAATATGACGCCTGACGCCCATCATGTTGATTTCCATCCGTTTTATCTTGATTCCATTGGATAATCACTCACAGATATATCAAGCATATTTTAGAATTTATTTTTTCAAAACCTAATGCTTTAAAAGAATTTTTTATGAACGTAAAATACGATTTAAAATTTTAAAAAAATTTTCGGTCTTGAATAAAAAGACAAAAGTATGTTAATACGAGAGCACCAAGAGGTTTCCATAATTTCACCTATGAAATATACCCACCTTGAAATAAAACAAAGTTAGGCTTTGAAAGTAAGAGAACACAACCTTGGAAAATATTAATAAAAATTCCTACACCAAATCTTCCCTTGCACAAGCTGTTAAGTTTTACAAAATGATGAGAGTTAGTATTGCGTACAATTTTGTACATTTATATTTACAAATATTTGGAAATCATCGAATAATGTAGCGCACAATTGTCCATTATTTTATGCTTTAATGATACAATAAACATTTAACATATAATTCATTTGAATTCGGACAGAATTACAACAAAATATGACAGTACCACATGCAAAAATTTGGTATCAACATTCTAAAAGTGAATGAACATCGATTTGATATTTTTAGTTACCTTGTTGAAACGTGACATTAGGAGTATTACTATCGTCATGATTATTCGTTGATAATTCTTGATATAATAGATCAGCATTGTCACCTATGATTGTTTCATTGCATAAAATTTATATATTTAAATATTTTTATTCAACTTTTTTTATTGAAAAATTGATTATAAATTAAATATCTGTTTTCATTTGATTTATTTTTATTACATAATGCTGTTTACTACGCTATCGAAAAATAATCGTGCAATAAATCTAATAAAATTACTTAAATGCAAATAAATGTCCAGTTTTCTAAACCTTTGAAAATGGTTTTCAATTAAATATTTTATATTTATCGACATGTGAAAACCTACTATACCGAAATTATGAATGAAGTAGTCGGTATTTAAAATTCTCCGTACATATTTAGAAACATATTTAATGCTTCGAATTTAAAACAAATCGCTAATTTTAAAAATAAAGTATAATGATTCTACAAGATATAGTATGACCATTGAGTGGGAAGTAAACTACGTTTTTGCATTAAGAAACGATTGGAAAAATTAAGTTTATCCCTTAGGTGTTTTCCGACAGTTTTAATGAAAATTACTTTAAAAAGAGAATCGTTCCGCCTGACAAGTTTTTAATAGTTTCAATTTTTTCAAAAACTATTGTTAATAGAGCAATCAATACTAACCAAAATGAACTCAGCGAGAAGATAGTACATATAATTGTATATGGAATATAGCACCCAATATATAATTGTATATAGAATATAGCACCCTTTAACCAAAATAATATAGCGCCACTATTATAATAGTATAAACACTAAAATTTTTTATTTGTATATTGTATTCATTAAAAAAATAAATAAAAACAGATTTATAATTTACTGAATAATATTGAAAATTTATTCAAAAATATGTCATGCACGACCAAAAAGTCAATAATACCTCGGGCCCACTTTGGTAATGGACTAACAGTTCGTGTCAAATGTTGAGGTATTGGACTAGTAGAATTATCTAATTGTTCCCCAGGACTCGGAACGTTTCTTAACGGTTCCCCAACTAATAAAAGAATTATATACATACATTTAAAATATGTAAATATTAATAGTATAATTCGCGTTACTAATTATTTAATCCTAACCTTTCTCCACAAAATAATTATAAATTGGCGGAGGGGATGATGAACTTTCTGTAAAAAAGCAAATCCAATTTAGCACAAGAAACACAACAAGCGTTTAGTTTGAAAAAAACAGAATGAGGCCTCATTCGTATAAATTTGTCATAATGACAGCAAAATAAATTCGTAAAATCAATGAATGTTTCGTGTTAATTTATAACAATCCTACGAATAAGGCCCAAAAGTTAAATTTTTTTAATCAATTCATGATTATTATCGTTAATAAACTAATGCTGTGAAATTAATGAAATTATCAAAATTAATTTTGAAAAAATCCAAAAATCATTCCAAATTTCGATTCTATTTTTTTCTATACCTGATTTATTTAGATTATTAAATAGTTTATTAAATTCAGCATTGAGATCTAAAGTGAAAAAAGAAAAATATTAAATAACAAAGAGATAGACCTACACCTTTGTTTGAAAAAAGCGTTCTCATTTTTGAAAATGTAGCTGAGCTATTTACAAAATATTCATTTTCTTTTTTTTCGGAAAATATTAAAATATTTTATACCGTTTAAGTGTAAATTATTTATATCAGGATATGGCGGCAGTTCTGGATTTATTTTTACAGCATTATGTACTTGACCAACTGCACCTAAAAGCTAAAAAACACAAAATTAATATCAATTTGGTCAACTAAAATGAATTTGACAAAAAGAAAAATTATCTATTTCTAATGAAACTTTTTATGCTTAATATTTTAACTATTTGCTTTAAAGGTATTTCAGCATACCAATTTTTAATTGAAGATAATTAAGAAAATGTTAACGAATTTATTCTTTTTAAACGGCATGGGAATAGTTCGAAAGTTTTAAAACTCCAACTGCTGACCTTATGATAAAAGATATATTTGTCGTAATGCATGATACGAAATAAGAAACAATCAAGGGCTAAATGTATTTAACCAATATTTTAAATATTATAATTATTAATGATTATTGTAACATCATATTTTCATTTTTGGATAGTTTATGCCATAAAGTTGGCAGTATTTGACAAAAATTAATGTATTTTGGACGTACGACGGGTATTTGACATTTGCTGAAGGGCGAGTTTTACGAAGACTAGTAAAAGTTTTATACTGTTGTTTATAATCATCAGTATTTATTTTTGTATTTGAACAATGAGAATAAATTTGTGTATTACATTATACAAGATTTAAAGAATAGCCTCTCATGTTACTCACAATCTTGAGAATAGTAATAATACTAATTTATTAACATTTAATATTTGTTTTTCATTATTAATAATTGCAAAGGATAATTTTGATAAATTAATTACCATACGATTTGATTCACGCCACCTTGAAACAGCATTTGCATCTGATGGATTAATCGCAACTTGTTTTGCATCTTGTACCATAATTGGAACAGCTAAAAAAAAATATTTTACAAAATTTGCAATGCTTTTAAAAAAAAATCATATATCTCACCATTTTGTAAACTATTTGCAGCTCTATTAACATTGTCAATGAATGTTAAATCTTCACTATTATCACTCTCTTGTTTCGCTACAAGTAACACACGATTTGCTAAACGTGCTATACTTGATGTATTATCAACCATTTTTTGTGGTTGTTTGTTTCGAATAGCATCTTCACATAAAAATGTATGTTTTTGCATTTGTTCTTCAGATATTTTAATAAAATCCGCAGAATCTGTAGCTTCATCGCATAAATTTCTTACACGCACTATTGTATCGGCATATTGTTGCCGTAAATTTTCAAAATGTTCATCGGCTGCTTTATTTTCTGGATATGACATCCGTATACGTCCCGCGGATACCAATTGTGGTGTCAAACTTTCAACCTATAAAATATTTTTGTTTAATTTATTGACATAAGGAGGAGCATTTTGACTTACTTGATTTGAGGAACTTAAAAGTGCTTCAGCAATTTTTTTATTACCTCCACTACCTCCGGCTGCAACAATTTTCGCTGTTTTTACTGCGCGGTTACTAAATTGTTGTAAAGTAGCCGCTTTGTCCGCGAAATTTTGATCCCGACCAGGTACGCCTTAAAATCAAAATAATAGAAATACCATAAAATTTAAAGAAATTATTATTTAGAAATAAAATTACCTTCTGGTGTTAGAACAGCATCTGTAAATTGCTTTAACGGTGTTGTGATATCAATAAAATCTTCCACAACTCGATTTACAACAGCGTTTTGAATTCTTTCTTTGAGCTCGTGCAATTTTTGCGATAAGTTTCTAAAAAATACAGCATTATTATAGTTTCGTGACGTATTGGAACAATTTCAAATATTTTACTTAGCAATTTGTTGAGCTTGTGGGGAATTTCCTAAACCTCTGTTAGACAAATCTGTTAACTGGTGAGATAAGCCTTCGATTTCGTCGCATAAACCAAGTATTTCCGCTTTATGAACTCCCGGCAAACCTTCCGCAACTTTTTTACCTTCTTCTACAATTAATGCAATTGCCCGTTTACCTAAACCCTTATCATCATTGCCTGGTGCAATTAACCAACGGCGTGCTTGTTCTAAACGACCCTGAACTGTGTGGGCTGTTTGTAAAACACCTGCTTTATCTACTTGTACGACAGCGTTTACACATGCTTGTTGTAAATCCGCTAATTTTTCTTTAATACTACGAGCTAATGATTCAGCTTGGGGGGTACTTCCTTTACCATCTTGGCGTAATTCACATAAGGCGTCAGTCATTGTTTGAATATCACCAACTAATTTCCGAATGTGTTCAGCATCTTTGGGCAAACATCGATCGGCAATTTTTGATGCGTTATCTAAAATTTGACGTACAGACTTTTCTCCTACACCTCCTCGTAATGCCAGCGGATCTCCAAGCCAATCATTTGCTGGGAACATTTTATTATGTATGGTATTTGATAATTTTTTCAGTACTGTTAAATTATCCAACTCAGACTGATCTTCATCATAAGTCGTTAATTGAAGCACCCTGTAATTTATACAAAAATATTATTTATGAAAAGACATTTTTTTTGTTAAATTTACCTCATAATTTCATGAATTTCCTCTGCCATTCGATTTGTTAAATAATTACGATTTTCAGCAGCCTCTTCAGCTCCTTTACCTCCTAGAAACACGAAAACAATAAAAAACTATTAAAAGAAACTAAGATATTCTTAAATACCTTGTGACACGATGTGAGTATAAATTTTCATGGAACAAATTAAAATTGGGACTAATGTTTTAACTTGTTCTAAGCAACGAACTAAAATTTCTGCATGTACTTGATGAGTTAATTCCTTTTCCCTCGCACTAACTTCTCTGGACACCTATGAAAACATATGTTTCAAAAAGTAGAATTGGTATTAACAAAATTAATATTATTCAAGCATACCTTACTCAAACATGGACTCAAATCTTTTAAGAAGTGGACTAAATCTTCCATTGTATCAATGACTTCAGCAACTGCTAAATAATCCAAAACTTTTTTACAATCACGTAAAAGTTTTCGTACCTCACTTTCATCAAAGCACAAAAGTAAAGCTGATGTGCCTTGTAAAATACCACGACTACCGCCAATTAATTTTTTCCTATAAAATTAATTGTAAAAAATAAGAATGCTTTTTTAGACGATTATTGTTAATTTACCTAGCAGGAGCCGAATATGGATCTGCTTTTAATAATGCTGATGCTTCTTCTAACAGTTTACTAGCTTCTTCGACCCGAATTAATGCTGCTGGCATATCTTGTTTTAAAATTGAATCATCACAACTGTTTATTGTTTCTTTTCCAACCTTTACTAAGTTGGAAACTGCCAAACTAACAGCTTGAACTGGACGTTCCAAATCAGGCATTGCATTTCCATCCTCAGCATCCTCGTGCAATATCATTAACCGAGATACCTTTGAAATTAAAAACGAATTATATTTCATCTCATACGATAAATCTTTTACGTCAAGTTTTATTTGCAAGTATGAACTTTATAGCGCAAATCACTGGGTGAGGTAAGTCTTAGAATCCCAATTTTAAGATCAAATATTCCTATTTAATTTTTCGTTTTACTTTTGAATTCAGCTGGGATAACATTATATTTCTTTTTTATGTTTTGAAAAATTAATTTATTGAAAACCACTACGTGTTAACAAAATCAATGGGATTGTAAAATATATTATACGGAAAAAGGTTTTTTGTAGAAAATTTTATTTGATTTCCGTCATTTTTTATGTCTAATTGTTGGTAAGATATATATTAAACCAATTTAGCGCGAAATTTCATTCTAGAGCTAAAATTCTAAGCGACGCATGAATTGATGAGAACTTGTTACAGTTTCACAAAAGAGTGGATGATAAAATCTCAGGGGACACCAAAAAATATTTTTTAACAGATATGATAAATTATTCGAATTAAGAATTTTTTCTCAATTCGATTATTTATTGCTAAAAATTGCTATTTGGATTCGTAATATTGTCCATATTAAGGGGGACTGTTACTTCTGTACTAAACACACTTCTTAGCCCATTTTTTAAAATATATACACTTAAGAACCTATAATAAATTTCAATACTAAAACCCCAAAATTTTATTGTGTTCTTAAGGGGATATGTATTTTAAAAATAAATTTTGTAGCCAACAGAAATGCTATGAAATTTATATTTAGAAATATTTTTTAGCGAAAAACTCCACGACAAACCCTCCGTTTTCATGTCAATATTGTGCTTACCAAATTTTATAACATTTGGGCAGTTATTTTTTGAGTTATTTGTGTGCGACAATTGAAAGATTAACTATATACATTAACTATACTGCTTATTACGGATATTACATTACCTCTTGTCAGAGATTATTTTTAAATGTTATAATTTGTGTTAATTGCTAAATATTCATAATTCATTCATATAAGAAACGTTTATTTAATAGGAATTTAAGAAGTCATTGACAAAAAATCTAAATCAATAATAGCGTGGGATTCAAGAGAATTATTGAATTTCAATTCATAAAAAAACAAATATAAAATATACACAAGTTGCCATTTATGGTAATACAAACAGTTATATACTACACATTTTACAAATATTATTGTATGAGCTAGTTTCTGAAGTTTGTTTTTGGTCACACATTTTATTGATACAATTTTCATAATATATCGTACAATAAAATTGAATTTTCATTAAAGAAACTTAATTTTCACATTGATGATACAGATGTCAACCTTCAGCATCTGTGTGTTCCCAATTCTGATTTACAGATGTGTAAATTTTTTTTAATTATTGAAGTAAAATCTAGGTTAGTATGACATAAGAATATAACAACAAATTATGTACAAATTTCCGGAAAATTCTTTTTACCTAATAGTTTTTTATTTTAAATAAGCATATAAAATGGTTTTTATGATTAAGTGGAAAAACAAAATTTAAATTCTGTGACTAATTTCGATAGTCTAGGGGTCCAAATAATATTATTCTCAAATCGAAATAAAGATTAAGAATGCTAAATTACACAAAATATGTCCATTTTGTATATAAAACCTCTTTTGGCATAAAATAATAGCATATTTATTTTAATGAAAAGATTGTTTAGTTTTAAGAGCGTTTATCCACAGCTGTTATTAACATAAAGAAGTGTGCTTCTAACAAGCTGTTGACTTTAATTACATATGCATTGTATTTTTTTCATTTTCCGGGTCCAAATAACTCAAAAAATACTTTGAAATTTGGTATGCACAACATTGACATGTAAACCGAGGGCATGTCGAAGAGTTTTTTCGAAAATACATTTCTAAATAAAAAATCTTTTTTTTTTCTTCGAGAATAATTCTTTGACAGTTTTGCAAATTATGTATAATATTGTAAACAAATAATATATCTTTAATAACTTTGATGAGCATATCTCAAATATCTTTAATATCTTTAAAATATATCATATATCTTTAAAAATATCTCACAAGTGGGTCTATTTTTTCGTGCCCCTTTCTATACGAAAATATCGGAGAGGGGATCAAACATTGGGTGGAATAATTCAAGAAAGAGTGCGACGCGGATAAACTAGCGGGTGCAGCTAGTTATAATATAATATAGTTATAACATCGTAATCCAGAGCTGTGGTTTCAAGGTAGAAACTGGGCACGCATGTAAAATATTCTATGGGGTAAATCACATTTTTTGTCAATTATGTTTTTCTACAGACATAAATTTATAGCTGAAAAAAAAAAATTATTTCCGCAATAGTTGATTATTTAATATATGTATATTTAAAAACCCAAACAAAAATTTCCCATTATTCAAAACCGAGATAAAATGGAATTAATAATATTTTTTTATATATAAAGCAAGATAAAACAACTCAACGAATTCTACATTTAAAGTAATCAAATTAAGAAAACCCTCAAACGAAACATAATGCATTCAATCGCATTTTAGATTTTCGTGGATTTTGCATTAATAAAAAAAACCTATGCTCTTCTATGCATTAAAACTAAAGAACTGTTTTTAAGTAAAATCGTCAAGTCACTTTTGGGTTATAATAATTAAAACTTTCGGATGAAATGATTAAGTAATTTTGGCAAAATTCAAAATTTCATTCAATATTGTTTTTTACCACAGGCAATGAGCACTTTTTTTTACATTGAACTCTTTCATAAATATAAAACAATTGATAACAAAAAAATGACTTGGTGACCTGATAAGTAGACAATAAGTATTGGGATTAAAAAAACCTGTCCTAATAAAAAAAGTCCCAATCAATCAATGTTATTGAAATTGAATCGGTTGAATAAATTTTCTATTCATTCCGATTTAAACCTAAATTTTCACTCGGATTGAATTAATTGAATGTTTTTTATTTTCTTGACAATATATTATTATAAGTGTCTTCAATTTTTGGGTCTCTCTTGTCATTTAATTTCTGATATATAGGAGTTTGAATTCGAATACAAAATTGCTTTATAACTTCGTATTTTTCAAAAATTTAATTTACAAAACTGAAAATTTTAAAACATAACTAATATTAATTCCCTTTACATTTTTCGATGAATGATTTGACGTCTCAAAATTTTTATAATGATAATATATATTATTAAAGCCATCCTTTAATTAGAAATAATAAAATATTTCAGGAAAAATTATGAGCTGAAAAATGGACAAAAGACTTTGACTTTCAATGATTGACCCTGATTATTGCTAACATAGTCTTTCAGATATGGACAATTGAAGGAGGCACTAAATATTATTACATATAAGCAAAGTTAAATATATAAATATTCATAATTTTTTCCAGACAAGTAAAAAAAAAAAAATTCAGCCAAGTATAATGGAGTTTGAAAACGTTTGGAAAAAAACTATTCTATTAGCTGCACTAAAAAATTAAAAATTTATTTTTGGCTTGACTTTAAAACTAAGGTTCATCCAGTTTTTATACTAAAATTGTGCATAACAAATTATTATTTTAATTGCATTGCTATTATTATGTAACTAAAGATCTATGTATCTTATAAAATTTACTCCAATACCTATATTAAAATTAACAGTAATTTTATTTCAAGTGAATATAATGAAATAAAAATTTTGGCGCCTTTTTTCAAGACTTCTTTATAAAATATTTTTAATTTTTTGCACACAAATAACTCAAAAAATACTTTGACATGAAAAACGGGCTTGAGCTTGTAAAAGAGAAAAAAAATGTCTAATGGAAAATCAAAATTCGAGAAAAACTCCATTTCCAGAATTTGAAAATTTAATTTAAATTCGTATATTAGGGGAACCGTATATTAGTTTGATAAAATATTTATATGAATATATGATTTCAATTTCAACAAAGTTTTTAATTTATTTGAACAGGTATTTTGAACTAAAAACAACAGATTTTAGCGTAAAGGAGCGTGTAATGAATACGTTTCGTTAAGGGGTTTTATCAAACGGCTGTAATAACTGAAAAAATACTTATCCAAATGTTATGAAATTTGGTATGCACAATATTGTCATGCAAACGGAGAGCTAGTCGAATAGTTCTCATTTGGATAAATATTCTGTTATTCGTGCACAAAAAATGAAAGATATTACATAAAGGAGTGTGCTTCCATCAGCTATTGATAATCCCTCTTAAAGGATCTTATTCGTCACTAAATTTATTACGCTACAATCGATTTTTTTTTATAATCGATAATTTAATATAAGATTTACATTTTATAAACATTTACATTTTAATAATTTGTATATTGGTTTAGTTATAATATAAATGCAATGACTTAATCGGAAGTATCATATGAGGTAAATTAGATAGGAATCCCCATTGTACTTTTTTCGGAGCTAATAATAATGACAATTGAAATGACATCATTATTATTTCTTAATTTATAGTAGGTATAGTATGCAAATAGGTGTGGTTAAAGTAAGCTATCCTTTAATATTCGATAAATCTGTTTTATTGTTTAAAATTTCAGGATTAAATTATAAATGGATTCATCATGAAATTATTGAAAACTTAATGAACAACAGTTAAAATTCGGTAACTTGTATGGTAAAAGCTGAATTATCTAGGGTTAAAACTGAAAATAATATTGCATTATTTTATTGTTTTAGTATCTAAGGTAGTTTTATTAACATGCAAAGAAATTTTACCTGTTGGGCAACAGGATCCAAAATTGAGTGTATAGTTTTAGTATGAAAAACTGGCATTTTGATTTTTCTTTTATAAATTACAAATAAGTAATAAAACAAATGTAATTTGTTATTAAGTTGTATGTATATATTTTCTTTTCACAACATAAAATAAATATAGTTTCACACAAATACACGTAAAACAGTTTTTTTAGATACTAATTCTGACAGAACACTTGGTGTTTAAAACGTATAGCCTGTTTCTTTACTGTTTTCAATATTTATTTTAAGATTTCACCAAATAAGGTTAGAGTATATATGTATTTGCACTTGTATAATTTTCTCAAGTTTTCTTTATCTTTGTTATACATTATGTATACATCTCTCTTAGTTTCTTCCAACTTTTAATTCCTTTAGAGTGAAATAATAAAGAAAATTTCTTATATATAAATAATTTAATTTATGCCATCTATTAAATATAAATTAAGATGAAGACTTTTGACTAACAGTCTAGCGTAGAAAAATACAACAACAACCGTTGCCTTGTAGTATAGGTACTAAATAATAGATGTCGGTCTGTGAATTTTAATACAGTGAGTACCAAGAAATACAGTATGCACCATATTTTTTGTGCGAACAATATCCTTTATTGACAAACAAACAGTTCAGCTTCGAATCTTTATTGCAGCGCTCTTTCAACATTCACTATGTGTTTATAGACTATGTTAGAACTTCGTCGAGGCATTTTATATTAAGACGTTTATTGAAACGTATAATTGTCGAGGGTGTAAGATGAGGTACTTCACGTTTGTAGCTTAATAAAACTCACATTTTCGTGTCTATGTTATTATTTTTATAATTGTCTTTGGTAATCACTCTTTAATGATTCGATATAAATAGGAATATGTGTAATGTAATTCATTAAAAAAATTTAAAAAAGTAGAAAAAGTCATATCTCTCCACCTTGCCCCTCCCTCGGTAAGATGTGACTTATAAAAATTAATGTTTTTCCATCCTTATCTTTCAAATATATTAGTACACTTATAGTGAGCCCATTTGCTGCATTCCGCACATGCAGCCCATCCTGCATTTGATTCCAAATAACAATGACAATACAAACATGGTGCACTACTTATGTACCAAATCTTAGTTTTTACTCAATATCCGACCATCCCCCCACATCAAGAAGTTATCCAAAGTAATTTAATAAAAAAAGAATAAAATTCTTAATGTCAATGGCACCAGTTATAGATGTGTAAGTTGGAGAAACGGAGGTAAATCCCCTTTATTAATATTATTATTATTATAAGTAGCAAATGTATTGTTATTTTAATAAAGACCAGATGGCAGAAACACACGGAAATCAAGTGGTATTTTCGCCTCGTGACTCTGCTGACTATGACTGTTAAGGTGGTACCCTATCTTACCCGCTACCCGTCTTGCTCACCCTTTTCACTGAAGAACTCAATAAATGAAGAGATAGCAGTATTGCTTAAGAGAGATTGGACTCGTTATATAAAGCACACTCTTTTATGTAAGGATTTTGTTTCTAACAAGCTGTTGATTCAAATTACATGTAACATACATTTTATTTCTTTCGATTTTTGCGCTTAAATAACTCAAATAATACTAATCCAATCCAATTTAGATAACGGAGGGTGCTTCTGTATTATGTTTCAATTCCTCTTAATAATGATATAAATAAATAAATGAGATTTTATTGAATTATTTTGCTCAGAAAGAAATATCTTAAAAAAATTGGAAAGATCTATTAGAATTCGAAAATAATTAATCATTAATAACATTATAGCAAATGTGGCTACCAATTATGTGATATAAATCACATCACCTTCGCCTGCCCACTCCTCAATCAGCATAGACCTATATGTTTCTAAATTCCCTAGCTCGTATGGGTGTTTTTGGTCCTTACAATATTCCTCATATCCTATCTCTTAATAATACAAAAATACTTTCTAGTCTTTGCACCTTTCTTAACAAATCCAAAATCATTATTTAAATTTAATTTGCTTACATCAAACTATTCTCAATTTTATTCTTTATTTTTCTCTACTATTAAATTATACGTAAACTCTATTGTTAACCTAATGTGCATTAATGATACAAATTTTGTAAATTTTTTTTTCTTTTTAAATTTTTTTTGTTTTTTTTTTTTTGTTATTATCTTATGTAAGAATTCTTTTAATTTTAATTTATTTATGTAATGTATAAATATTATGTATATTTTGTTAACTTTATTTGGTTAATGGCTGGCTATATAGCTGAATTAGCTGAAGCCAGTTTTAATAAATTAAAAACATTATAGAAATTATGAATTAAGAAATACCTTTTGACTAAGAATAGTTGTATATTATTGACATTTAAATCTTTTATTTCGTTAAACGTGGGAGGCATTTTTTCATCTAAATTTGGAATATTTAAAAAAAATTTAAAGTATGCACTTGTTCTTTATATGTGTATGTATTCATCACCGTTTATGACTATGCATAAGTTGATGAGAGCATAAAGTGAGTTCATTTGTAAAAATCACATTTAATCTTTCATAATTTATTTATTCCTAAATTTCAATAGTTTTTATTGATAATTTACAATGATTATTCTTTTAAAAAATCATCTATTTACAGCCCATTATAAACTTGTACCTATTGGAGGTACTTTAGTGGAACCACGCGCTTATTTATTTAAGGATAGACTAAAAAAAAAAAAAAAATGAAAAAAATCAACTTTTTTATGTATTTGGGTAACTTACATCTTGACACCAAATTTAAACAATTTTCCAGAATAAAATAAATACCCAATTGAAGATCATTAGCCTTTTAAACTTAATGATGCTTAAAATCTTAAACCGAAAAAAAAGATAGTACAGGTTTGATGTTTTAAGTTATCTAGATATTTTTTAAAATATAATTCTTTTCCTTAATGAGTAGATAAAAAAATTTCAACAACAAAGTCCGAGAAACTCGTCTTTTATGCTGATAAAAAGTTGCAGCTCAAATATAATTAATTGTAAAAGTTTGGAAATTATTTTTTAACATTGCTTGATTGTAACTTCTTGGGGGAAAACTGATTATTGTATTAATTAATTTTTTCGAGCGTTAATTTGTGGAATTCCATGATAAATAAATAAAACTAAATTATTTTGCGAAAATTTCCACTATAAATTTTTTTAATTTTAAACAAATTAAAATAATGTAACAATTGTTTAAAATTATAAAAATATATAGTGGAAATTTTCGAAAAATAATTTAGTTTTATTTATTTATTATTGTATGGTTATTAACATGATTTTTTAACACGCTTTCTAGTATGGATGTTTGGATGAAATTTTGTAATTGATTTTAAACTATCTTCCCGATGAACTATATACTCTAAATTTGAAAAATGTGAAATAAGACGAAAAATGAAAAGGAGGAAAGAAAGTAAGAAAACAAAAAAGTCGGAAATAAAACGGTGAAAGAAAAAAACAGCAAAAAAAAGAATGAAGAAGAAGAAGACGAATTACCCACTATAAGAAAAACTTCATTCACATTTCCCTGAATGGTACCATGTTCTTATAACGGACCAGAAAGTATAAAATAATTTCTTTAAAAAAGTATTTTATACTTTCTAGTCCGTTATAAAAATTTGCCATATTAAAAATTATTTGTATTTTAAATTAATTATTATCATCCGTCTTTATTGGTAAACTTTGAGATTATTGATCTATCACGAGCAATTTGAATAAACAGTGTAATTAAAAAAAAATGTAGACAATGTACTTTAAAAAAAATAAGTGTCTCTATTTGTCACACATCAATCGTTTGTGTAGTAAAATTAATGGACGATTTTTTAAAGGCAGCATAAAATGCTTATGAACAAAAAAATAAACAAACTTAAATAAGTTCTAATTTTCGTATTTTTTATTTTTGCATTCTTCAAGAAGGGTTTTTATTATAACCATTAAGAACAGTTTTTCATTTAGAAAAAGTGAGCAACTTTTATTTACTTGGCAATAAAATATTAAAATGGACCATATTTTATTTTTCACCAAAAGACTTGATGATGCAACTCCTATACTTCACTTTAATGCTTTAACTAGGATGAAAAAAAAAATGATTCCGAGTTTTAAAGAACAATGCAAACAGAATACAAATTTTTATTCCTCGACCATCCTGATATTTTAGTAGCACAAACATTTTGATAATGAATAAATAATCACATGAACTTATATGATAAAGATGAATTGAGCCACCCATTGAAAACAACACAAGCTAGAAAATAATAAGGCAAAAAATTAGTGAGTAATGAATTACTTTTGTTTAAGTGATAAACATGCCAACTATAACAAAAAACAAAGATAAAAATTATAATTATAAGTACATTGTCATATAAAAAACACCCTTTAAGAGGTTTGGTGGCTCGTGTATATAGATTTTTAATAACTTAAGTTACATATCTCTCCCGCATTGTTATTTAATATAAAAAAATTTAAAACAATATTTATTCGAAACAAAAAAAACATAGAAGTAAATTTAGAATTCTAATTTTAAACTATGTCAACATGTGAAACAATAAATATTTTTTTCAATGAAAATTAATAATTATTTTTTGATTGGAAATGAAAATTTTTATTTCCGGATTAATAATTACCACTAAGCGTTATTTAATACAGCTTGTTTATTATTTGTATACATTCAAGTCATAGAAGTTGCATATCGTCTTAAAATGTCTCGCTATATCCAATGATTTCGTTTCCATTTGTATTTGATCTTTAAATATTCTGACAATATTTACTATAATTATTATTTAACAACTGATATTTTAACAATAGATCCAAAAAGTGAAGATCAATTTCAATTTGGATTATTTTATTTGAAGTTTATGTAAATTAGAATTGTTATTGTGTAAAAAAAAAAACCATCAAAATGATGATCGTTCCTTTAAAAATTCAAGAATTAAGGATTTTGATATTTTTCTATTATGAAAATATAATTATTCTTCAAATAGAAAAGTCATAGAAAAATTATTTAAAGCAAGTGAAGATAACAACTAACAGAGTTAACTATTTTGAAACGCGACATGTGATTGAGTATCAATTTTTGGACGATTTTTAATCATTGGTATTCATAAAATACTCTAAATATCCGGTCTATACAGTTTCCAAATAATTTACGACAAAATGTTTCAAAAAAAAGTTGTTATTTGAAGTTTTCTTCTATCTTTTATGCTTCAAAAATTGGATCATGAATCCATTAGAAACCAGTGACCGATTTTGTTCATTCACGAACACATAACTTCATTATCACCAAAATTTGTTATCTTTTTTCGTTTTTGAGTTATCTTGATGACGGATGGACGGTCGGACAGTGAGAAATGGACTAATTAGATGATTCTATGAACATCTATACAAACATTTCGTCTGTGCGGTCAATATTTTCTAGCTATTCTTGTCTAAAAAATAAAATTAAAAAAAAAAAAAAACAGGAATAAAAAAGTAAAAAATACTTTTATATTAAAAACTTTATTTTTATTTTTATAAATAATTTCTTTGTGACCAATCACCGTTCGAAATGAGCGCTAATCATATTCTCGTTTAAAAAGTGATTCATTACGCCGATTTCGAAAAGTAATTGGTTGAAAAGAAAATATATTTAGAAATTTTTACATTTTAGTTACTGTTTATTTGTAGGGTTGGTTCATTTCTTTCTTTTTTTATTTATATTACTGTGTAGATACCACCCGCCTAGTCCCATCCTATTTCAAAATTTGTATTACTTGCTTAAAATTAGTCTCGGCCAAAAAAGCACCTTCAGTTTTGGCCAAAAATCAGTAAAAGGTTTGACCAAATCCGAAGCCTTGTATTAGAAACATGACTAACCTGGCATGCGAATGATACAAACAAAACAAAACATAAAGCTTATTTTTACATTGTTACCAAGTTTTATTTGAATAACGATAGGATTAATACATTTTACTGCGTACTTATTTTATGACCAGGGGCGTAGGAGCCGTATGGGCAGGGTGGGCAGCTGCCCACCCAGGAATTTTACAAACATCTTTCATACAAAATTATTATCATCGAAAATTTAGGGGGGGGGGGGGTAAAAATTTCGAACCTGCCCACCCAGCAAAAATTTCGTTCCAACGCCCCTGTTTATGACTATATCATTCATAATATAAAATAATTCTCACACACTTTCCAACAAAATTATGTGAGTTTTAGCCACCTTCGGCTAAGGTTAATGTTAGACGTAACACCGAATTATCGGCTTCGGTTTCGGTCCAAATCCAACATTTGGTCGGACAGAATTCTTGTAAAATTTCAATTTTTATTTTTTTATTTTGGCGATACACTATTTAAAATCGATCAGATGAAATATACCATAATACATAACCAGTTAAAATAATAAGCTGACATATTATCGCATTACTGCGATATATTAGATTCAGTTATGCACACAAAAAACATTATAGAATTACATCACGTCAATCAGATATAATTTGATTTATCGAATGTGAGTAGTCACGAAATAGTCTAATTTTTATAGATCCATAGAATTAAGTAGGGGTCGGCAACCTTTTCTGGTCGCAAAATCAGATGTTATGTAATGAAGTATCCAGCTGAAATATAAAATAATGAAGCTGCATAAAACAGCTGTTACACGGTTTTTTAACTTGAATATGCTACATTAGTTATAATTTGTATGTATACATGCATAATACTGTATTAACAAATACATATAAATATATGCTATATGTGTGTGAATCAACAAACTTTCGTGTTATATAAAGAAATATTTTAAAATTGTTTTCTTTGTATCCAAATATTCTGAAAACAATCTGTGTCTTACACGGACGAGTCTCGTACATGGGTACGGTGTATACATGTGTATTCATACTAGTTTTCATTATAACTTACCAACATATTGGGTTTGTTTACTTTGTTTGCATTAACTTTAATTAACATTCTTAATTAAAGTCATATGCCTCTGGTTTCGGGACAACATTCAGAACAATTCGATGTTTACCCAATCGAATAAAAATCTCGGAGACCTAAATCTTCCATGCTTAACTATTCTCTCACAACCTTACTTACTTAGAAAAAACTCGGTCTTTGCGTTTAGTTGTTTTTTTAAGATACTTTTTTGGGTTAATTTTTTTCAAATGTAGAGTGTGATGTATTCTGAAAAGCATTTTTAAGGCAATCAGAAATAAATAGTTTTATCTGAAAATATTTACGTGATTTTGCACAAGAAAAAGGCAAAAAACTCGATTCCAGATCAAAGAAAAAAGCCAACACTTCTTAACATATAGATGAATTTACCTTTTATTTCGATTACAATTATTTTTAAATAAAATATTTAGACTTTTGTGTTACTTTCCTTCTTTTTTTAAGATAGGTAGAATTAAAAACATAGCAAATCTATCGGAAATCGAACAGGGATCTTTCATTTGCTAATCGAATGTACTACCAATTATATCACTGATGCTTGGCAGTTAACTACAGATATTTACATATAATGTCTTTAGTCTAACTATTTTGTATATTTGTACACATAGTGTGGATTACGTACAATCTTGTTATTGATTATATAAATTCCACTGGCAACTACTGTTTCGATTCCCCACAGGTGTGTAGTGTTTACAATTCAACCTATCTTTCAATAAAACACATTAATATATTGCGATGAAATATGTAAAACTAATATAAAGTGCCATTACAACAAAAATTGTTAAAAATATCTGATGTAGAATTTGACAATGAATTGACACAAAAAAGAAACCCTTCACATGAGTTTAAAATAATAATCACTATCCCTAGATTTTGGGTTTCAATATTTACTAATAATGTATATAAATAATATTTATTACATTTTGAAATTTGAATTTATTAATAATTAAAAGTTCGTTGGATACTCAAACATTTTATTTTCATAATCTGGAAAATATACAAAAGTATACTAAATTTAACAGTATATAATACATAATCAAACAAAATGTAGAATGGACGAATTAATACAAATAAAGGTTAAAATATTAAAAGATAAAAATAAATAACAGACTACATATTTAGAAATTGCATAAAAGGATAAAAATGTAGAGGTAATTGTCAAAATCACAGTCAATATCACCGATAACACAAAGAAAAGTAAAAAATAAGCACTTTCAAAAACTTATCACAGGCGGAGAGGAGGAATATCTCAGATTTGCGGGCCATGCATTTCTCTTGTGCTTAGTCAAGGGGGCATCATATATCATGGTATTGCCTTTGTCCGGTAAAGTGTTCAACAGATATATCTCGTAATCAATTGATTGTGTCCGATGTCATCAACCAGACCATGACCTACGTATATTTTTGAGCCATTTCCAAGGACTTTGCAACCAAATAGTTCTGTGCTAGTTAGGCGTCAAATGAACCAACGATAAAAGCGGTCAGCGAGACACTATAGCCCTTCGATGTTAACTGACCAGCAAGTTGCTTATATTTTTGAGAGCTTTTGCTGCCGAGTTTCTAGTCTCGCCCAGAATCACAAAATCAAGGCGAACATCAGTCGAAACTCAATTTTACTGTTCATACGGCCGTACGTATTTTTAGCTTGTGACCACTTTTTGGTTTGTATATAAATAGACTAGCTTCAAAAAGTTTTATATGCTTGATATGTAGAAAATGTAACATATGCAAATTGAAAATCATTCTTTGAAGACGAATTTGACATATAGCTCTTTAAACGAGCACATTTGTACAACACGATACAATTTTGTGGCCGTTATTGCTAGTGTACTAATTCTTATACCTATAACTATGAAGACAAGATTGGATTAATAACACTTTCAACAAGTGACTCGACATATGGTGGAGTATCAATGTATGAACTTTTTTTTAATCATAAGCATTCATTAAATACTCTTATACAGATATAAATACATATATACTAATATTATGTATTGTAATTACATACGTTTATTAGCAAAATTGGAGCTGAAACTGTAGAGAATCCAAACATTTTACACAGAGATATTTCTTACGAAGGTTAATTTTCAAATAATATATTTTATGTTTTTGAATTTTTCTTCTCATCTGGTTCAAAAAATTAGCATGGATCTATTGGACCCAATAGATTGATTTTCCTCATTCATGAACTTAAACTCATTTTTTGTGTTAATGGATATGCGGAAATGAAATAATTAGGTGATTTTATGAACACCAATACCAAAATTTTGATTGTGGCTTCAATACTTTCTAGCTAGTTTTTAGTTTGTTACTAGCGTTACAAACTTTATACTAAAATTAATATACTCTGACATATTGACACTATTGAAATAAATTGTGTAAAGAAATCGAAAAAAAAAAAAAACATATAAAAATTTCAAATATATCTCAACCATACCTTTTGAGAGATACAGCATTTTGTCTTGACAGGGTAGAGTACCGCTAACACTATATTATGTAAATAATATATTATTGACCAGGGTGAATAAAGTGAACAAGTGCATCTAAATGGGTTTCATGTGTCAAATTCTAATAAAAAAACAAATTTTTTTTTTTAAATTTAAATAAATTATATGTGTAGTTATAAAAAGTTCAAAATATTTTGTTATATTTTTTTTTTTATATAAAATTCTTCTTGTATTTTGAAAAAGTTTTAACATTAATAAAGTTGTGGTGTTATGATGAAGAAGATATTGTAATAGCATTTACAGCATCAGTTCGAAGCTTGGTCGGATCAAATTACAAATGAAAGATGATGCTTCTTCTATTTAGAAAAAAAAAATACAATTTATAAAAACAGTTTTAAAATATTAATAATAAATGAATATAAAAAAATTAATGGTATATTATTTTTTTAAATAATATTCAGTTAGTTCAACATACTCACATATGTTGTTGCAGTGACAATTTAATCTCTACGATTATTATGAGATGTTTCTTCTCGATTTAAAGAAAAAATTTTTATAGACCTTATAAAGAAGTCATTTTAAAACTCTATACGTAAAATATTTTTTTTTCAGGCACCACTAAAATTGGGATGTTTTTTCCCTAAAAATAAAAAGTTTTGATTGAAGTTTATGTTTTAGGGATTATTTTGTACTTTTAGGTAGTTACAAAATATGTAAGTTTTATCACCGTAAATATAATTTTATGACTGCCAACGACTTTTAAAATGACGCGCGATCCGTGAAACCGAAATTATTTTTTGATATGTTCATGGAAGTTGCAATTTCATCGAAAAATTGAAATATATGCAGTTTACCTAGATCGAGAGTTCAATTCTCGTCGTCATCACACTTAATAATTATGGTGATAGGTTAGTGAAGTGCAAATATGCCTGAATAAAGTGTACTCAGCCTGTCGAAATAATTCATAACAATATATAATTAAATTCACCATTTTCACGTTCATATTTTTTTTCCTTATTATATAATTTTTGTTGTATTAACAGCTTTATTTTGCCACTCTCAAATAGCATACACGAGCGTCACGTTTTCCGCAATTATAAACAAGATCCTAACTTCCTAACACTGGAATTAAAATTTATAGAACTTCGAATAAACTAAAGCTGTTAAAATCTTATTATTGGCAATTATAACATATAGACAGAGTTTATTTTTACATCTCTAAACTAAATTTATTATTCACCAAAATTGAAGCACAACCGCGTCTCTTGTACCTAGACCTTTAGGTCCTCTGTACCCTTTTTTAGCTCACATCACCTATAGACCTTCTAGCACAATGTGACAATTTTATTATTACTTTATTGGTGGAGCCGGTTACTTCGTTCTTATTCAAGCGACGATAGTGTGATCAACCAACCGCCCCCTTCTTCTTTATTATAGGTTTAAGAGCTACACGCAAGGTACACACGTTTAACTTCCTAGTGAGGAAAATAAAAAAAACAATAAATAGTTTATTTTCACTTTTAAATTTAAGCTAGTTTGTCTTTTTTTTAGCTCAACAAAAAACAGGAAGACCGATTTTGATGAAAACTCATTCAGTTTAATGAACGTTTTAAATAAGTTTCTCAGTTTTTACGTAATTACGCGTCAAATTTGTCTCTAGATAATTTTAAAATAAAGTTGGATTCGGATTGTGACCATGAAACGTGTAGATAAGCCAAAATTTGGAATTCACAAAATTGGCCAATTCCAAATACAAGAAATTAAATTTTTCTTGTTAAATTAGAAGTAAAAGAGGGTTTTTTTTTTGATACGTCGTTACAGATTTATATGGCATGCACCAAACAATCCCGTCGGTTAACATGTGTTTTTTCCCAAGACCTAATAGCAATATAACGTATAACCAGGAAGTAATATTCACCAATGTAATAAGTCAAAGGTATTCTTCTTTCCAAGTATTCCAAATTTGTATAATTTATCAAATTCTTAGCTAGTTTATAATAATTTAGTTTCCGTTTAAGTTATAGTTTAAAAAATATTAAAAAATTAACTAAATTTTTTACATTATTAAATTCTTATTATTCACTCTTGAAATTTTGTATACGATTAATTGTATCATTTTAATTAATTTGGAAGTTATTAGAATTAGAAATGATCTCCTCCCATTCAATTTGTATAAATAGATATTTATAAAAATTAAATACAAAAATAAAAACATATTTTATAATCACACATAATACATCGCTTCATATTTTAAGAAACTAAAAGTCTAATGCACTTGTTAGAATAGCCACGCGATCTTAACCAATCACAAAGCAGTATTTTCTGTATGGATATGTAGTAAATATAAACAGTAAACATTTATATGTGTGTTTTTCGCTTCTCTTCAGAGAAGCGTCTCGATGGGTTATTAAAAACATGATGACAAAAAAAAAATCAACAAAAAAATGATAATGTTTTCTAAACATATGGGATATATATTATATGTTCAATTATATTTATATATACATTTAAATATACCACAAATAATAAATTAATTTGAATACATATTATTTTAGTTTATTATTTTTTAAATCGTTTAAAACATAATATAATAAACTTAGGAAATTCAATTTGAAAATTTTAATTTATTCTCAAAAATTCTTCTTTCAATTTTTTGTCTCGCATACATTTAACCGTAAGATATATAATTAAATAGGTTCTTATTTCATTGCGATAACGTTAAGTACGTGACTGAAGAACCAAAAATATGGTAAGGAGGAAATATTTTGTAAATAGGTAAATTTGAAAATAAAATAAATAAGGTATTCGAAACAAATAAAGTCCAGAAGACAATAAGAAATAAAGCCCACATTACAAATTTCAGGCCTAAATTATTTTTTGAAAAAAAATTTCCTCATTCATGCCTTTCATCGGTATATAGCCTTAATGAAATTATTTCGAAGTCGCTGGTGACTTCATCTTATCTGTAATGAACGATTTGTCAATAAACTGACTAATACTTGCATCGTTTTATAACTTTTGATGAAATAAAATTGTAACTTTTAAAGTTTAATTGATGTCTTAACACAAAACTGCTTGTTTATGTTGGACATAAAGAACTGTAAGACGCGATTATTTATTTTCTTCGCTTTATCTAAGATCTAGTCATTCGGCTAATAAGGCCCACTGTAATCATATGTTGGCCTTATTAGCCTACTTGATCTTATCTCGAATAATAACCCAAATGGACTGGAAAAAACCCGATAGCACCTTTGACAAAGGTAAAAAAAGGAGAGCACTATTTTCTTTTGTTAATGAATGAGAAATTGTAATTTTTTGTAATTTGTAAACATTGTAGAAAGATTGATTTTATCCATAAAATCATCAAAATATAGCATTTATAGAACATTTAATGTAGGTGGGCCTTATTTTCCTCGGGTAAATTTAGTTTTATCTATCTTATTCTTAGCAATTAAAAAATCATTCATTTTACTACTGATTGACTGACTGCTAGTATTATAAACTTCTCGTTATCATAAAAACTTCAATTTTTCAGGAGTAATAAAGTGCACATTTTTGTTTAATAAGACCGGTTCTAAAGCACCAATTGAAACCTAATTTTAACCACTCTATTTTTGTATAGATGTGATCAGGTACACATATGAACAGAAAAAACTAGTGTATTTTCAATACTGATGACAGGACATAGAAAAAGAAGAAATTTATTGTTAAAAACTGAGTACTCTTACATTATGTATATATTCTCCTGGTAGACAGTTACACTATAACAGACCATCAAATTTTTTTCGACGATAGTGTGGGAATCGAACACACAACTGCGATATAACGACTGTGTTCAGTTGCACTAAGAACAGTAATAGCACAATGTCTGTACCAGAAGATAAACAATTATTTTGATGTAAAAACACATCCTTGTTATAAAAATATAAAAAATATCGGTCAATAAAAAGAATAAGAACAAAAATTGTAAATATGTTCGATAATGGCAAGCTTCAACTTTTCTCGATTATGTATTGCAGCTATCCAAAGAAAATTTTAACTTTGAAAAATATATTCATTAATACTATAACGACTAAATTTTCTTCTCTTCAACTTGTCGATGTTTTTGATCGATTATTGCATTATTAGTATTTTAGTATTACTAAAGTGAAAATTATCATGAAGCAGGTGCAATTAAGAAGTCGATGTTAAGGAAACAAAAGTTTAATTTTCTTACCGAACAACTTGGTCTTGTTTTCAAATTTATGTGTTTGTAGGAGAATATTTCAATATATTTAATAATCTCTTCGTACAGACTTTGGATTTATTGTACTGAGTAGTGATGAGCATAAATGGTCTTGGTCTTTAAGATTAGGACCGAGTATACAAAACCAAGACTAAACTAAAAATAAGAGCTTCCGATGAATACATGAGTCAGAATATATATAGGAACTTCAATATGTTCTTTTCGTGGAATAAAACATTTTTTGTATTTGAAATTTTTAGTTTGCTTTATTTCATGTTGAACTGATGTCTTGTATGGGTTATATTAAAATACATTAGTATGTATTGTATACGAGTATTATATAGCCACATTCGAGTTATACAGAAATAAACAACTATAAACATTGTGGTCAGTCCAAAATCATAACAAACAAAGGGGCAGAGCAAGAGAAGAGCACCAATGCAACAAGATAAAAGTGTCAGTAGCATATTGAGTAAAACGCAGTAGTTATCTCTTTAATCAGAAAATTCCAGAATATGGTTTGCACTTAATACTAATTTCCGACTCTGTTGCAGCCATGCAACTTATTATGATTGCAATGAAATAAAGTGTTTTATGAGTTAATTAAAATTATTTATAATTGAATTATTTATAATTTATACCTTTAATAATCTTTATAATGACAATGTATAGAAAAATTAATAAAAAAACAGATCAAATATGCAAAATCAAGCAAGATCAAGATCAAGACTATATAAGCAACACCAAGATTCAAAGTATTTGAGCAAGACCAAGGCCAAGATTGAGCATGCATCACCAATATAAAGACTATTCCGGTCTTGGTCTTGCTTTGCTTATGACTAGTACAGAACCTAAAAAGATGATAGTTTATTAGTGTTTGTATTTGATTGGATTTTCATTAATGCACTACGTACAGTATTTAGTGCCCAAATAAAAAAAAAAAATTAAACAATATCAAAACTTTTCCAAGTGTTGCGAAATAATAACAAAATCTACGAGAATTTTAAATCTACGAGATCAAAAATAACAAAACAAGAACAAAATCTACGAGAACGATAAAGGAGAATTTTGAAAAGGGAAATTTTGGGGTAGAAATAAATTAAAATTCTGATATAGAAGAAAAAATTAACTTTATTTTATCATCTGATCTTTTTCCTAAATTGATGAATTAAATGGAGAATATTTGTAATCATTTTTCTATATTTCTTAAAGATTAAGCAAGATTATGTTGATTTTATTAATAAACTTTTGTGAAATCACTTACAACATTTATTCTCTATTACAAAAATTGATTACAACGCATCGTTTCTATTCGTATTAACTCGTTATTTGTTTATATTTCAGTACTTTATTAAAAATTTTTTTGGCATTATCGATATGTATTTTATAAAGAAAAATTAAACACATAACAAACAAGATTGAACATCATTTCTGATAATCCTTTTGAGGCATGTAATACCATTAGAGCTTAGCATATTTTTGAAATTATTCAAATGTGATTTATGTGAACAAAATGAATTTCAGTGAATGCCGATGTTAAAAATCTTCGAAACCCTTGCGGTTTTCATATCAAGATTGTGCTTACCAAATTCCATAACTTTTGAATAATTATTTTTATTATTGCGCGAAAAATAGACATGGCATATTAAATTATATTACAGTACATTAGATAGCAGTCTCATGTTTTGTATTAAAATATTCTCTTTGTAGTTGAAAACACATTTTTTAAATACGATAAAACCACCAGCGATTACTCGCGTGTTTACTAAATAAATATTAATTTCCATGTTTTCTTGAAACAAAATATTCCCGAGAAACGTGAATCATTATTAAGTGAATCTTTTTATCACTACATTTTTTTTCCGAGATAAGGACACTAAAAAACTCTATTTTATCTTGAAGAAATTTTTTCTCGGGTAGATATTTTTTAAATATAAACGCTTGCCGATGTAAATGATTTATTCTACAAAGTCTGTGCAAGAAAAAATTGGATTAATTATCCATTTTCATTTTTCTTTTTCAATTGCCTTTTCTTAAATTTTATGTATTAATTTCTTTTTCAACAATATATTACTTTAATTAAACATGTATGTAGAGTTAATAATCCATACTGATATTCTATAATTTTTAAGTAACATTTATGTAAATATTTTTCTCCTGAGTCTTCAGACCTCATGTAATAGTTTTTCGTAATATGCGCTCTTTAACGCTACTAACATTATTTTTACGTAAGTCTTATTAAACTGTAAGTACAAATAAATGTTTATCGAAGGATGCTAAATCTTCTTTAAAGTATTTTTTGGCGAATTTGTGCTTGAATCATCAATAAATAGGAATAATACTTTAGAGAAGCATCATTCGATAAACATTTATGTGTACTTACAGTTTAATAGAGCATACGTAAAAATAATGTTAGTCAATATAAACCATCGTTTATATTGATTAAAAGCATTACTTTGCACAGTCTTTAACTTCTAGATGCTTCAAAAATTTTTTTCTCCTAATCCTGCTTTGCACGAACAAACTATTGAATTTATTTTTGCATTTTAAAATATGTTTGCATTTATTTCATACAAGTTTTTCTAAATATGAGTAAGTTTTTATACACAACGTGGTATGAAGTAATCATTGTTACATTTTAATCACGTTTTCCGCAATTAATTCACAATTCAACATCATAAATATTTTTTTTGATTTGGGTTTTTACCCGTTATTTATTTGCACTGCTATCATATATGTTAAATTTTTTAAAGTGTAAGCTACTTTCCACCATGTTTTTAAGACGTGCCTCTGTGTCAGTTCCCAATAGAAATAATGTTGGTGTTGGCGCAGGGAAGTAAATATTTAAAAAAAAAATTCACCCATATGTATGCTTTTATACTTTTTAAAGTTTGGTAAATAAATTAACTGTATTATCATAAATTCGTTATTTGATTTTGTTTAGTTATTTCCACCGTTGGTGACCATGCTGTAAAATAACTTTTAATAAAATAAAATTTATTCAATATTTTCTTGTTATATTCTTATTATATTTGAACATAGCTAATATTAAAAGTTGACAAGAATTTATCTTCATCCCATTCAAAAGCTTGCTCTATTGAATCGTATATTTTATATCTTCTCATGTGTACATTGTGTAACATATTATATATTTCATATAGTATTTTATTCGTGAATTAATATTTAATGCGAAAAGTATATCAACTGAAATTTTCCAAAAAAAAAAACAAAAGAAAACATTAAGAAGCTGTAGACCAGAATTACTTTGTTTATTAATTTATTTATTTCAGAAATGTTATATAAAGTGCATTGATGAAAAGTATAATTTTAACGTCATTTGAAATAGTTATAAATTATATAGTAAATTTAAGATTTTAACCTCTATACACAAATGTAATTTTTGTACAAATGCTTGTAATACATAAATTGTTTTGTCTTTGTAAATCGAACCACTGACTAAGAAATAATAAATATTTTGAAATTGAACTCTTTTATTTAAGTTATTTTCACACAAAAACATAGAAAACAACTTTGTGGGAGCCATCAAAAATTTTATGGGCACCAAAAAGAAAACGTCATATTTTTTGGAACTTTCGTAGGGTAACAAGTTGAATAAAAAGTTGTTTCGTTTTATTTGATTTATTGTTATTGTAAATATTTATATATACCAAACAAAAACCATTCGAACATTTAATTTAAAGGTCCTCAAGATTTTTATTTAAAACACGTGAAGAATTTAACTCTAACTTTATAACGAATAACGTTAATTTTAAACTACATGTTGACTATGCACAAAAAGCAGGAAGCGAAAAATTTAAAATCATAACTTAATCATAAATTCTGATGTAATATTACAGGGTAAAAATTTTGAAATAATATATATGATGATATTGTTACCTTAAATAAAAAAAAATAAAAAAATTGGCATGAATTATGAGTATGCGTAGAAAAATTTAATGAAATTTCAAATGGTACAAAAAAATTTATATTAAATCTACAATAATCAATATTAATTTTTCTATTTATTTATAAATTGTTTATTTAAATAATTCAAAGAAACTGTAGAAGTACATTTAACAATTAATAATGTTAATTGTTTAAATACCTGCCATCTGGATTAGAATAAATGATAGGACTGTTTTTACCCATTATCAACTTTTGTTTGAATCATTTTTTCAATTTTAGCTCACATTTAGCTAATAACATTAATTTACAATACATATTATTATGTATATACTTATAACCTATAAATTTAGGTTATTTAATGAATACTAATCCTTAAAAGTAAACTACATTGTTTGCTGTTATTTCTCCTTTATTTTATAAATAAAATAAATACTAAAGCAAAGTCTAATTTTAGTTTCCAATGAATGTCATATTTTAAAAATTGAAATTTAAAAAACCAGGTACAACAAAATCATTAGTTTCTACTTTTACATTTTCACTACGATAAAAGAAGAAATTAATATAAGTAAGTAAATCGGCAATTCTTATAAATAAATAAATAAATAAAATAAATTGTTTAAAAATAAGAGCACTAAATTTAACTGCAAGATGTTTGTAGAAAAAAATTTAAATACAGTTAGTTAACATTGAAGCGTATTATCATGGAGGTGATATGGGAATTTCAAACTATAAGATTTTGTGTCATATTTTTAAAAAACATATGCAATCGAATAATAATCGCGTTGACTTTAACGCAAGTGTATTTCTCGGTTTTATTAACATAAAGGTTCTGATAGAAAGTTACTTTTTTGTCTCGAAAATTGATAACAGTATGGCATCCTTTTGAGATATTTATAATGTAAATGATCACAGATTTAAAAATGCGTGCATGTTTGTTTATGTGATTTGCAATATCGTTCCACGTAATGGTTGATTGTGTATTGACTTTCTGAATAGAACACACTCAGGTTATAAAACCTATTGTGATAGTAATTTTCCCTGAATGACCTATTCTCAAACCCATTTCTGTATCTCATTTATTTGTTAATGGCAGAATACACCTTCTTCATATAATCTTCCGATGGACTGTTATTTTTCACCAGCCCATTACAGGGTTTTTTGTACTGGTGGGAAACTAATAGCTCAGGGTTAGTGTTTCCTGCCGTTCGCGCAAACAATAGTGGTTGCATGGTTTTACCAAATGCGCTAGACCAAAATGGCTTCTGAGAGACGAATTTGGTAGACTGAATATATACTCACTGTAGTCACTATTTGAAATTTTGACGAATTTGGTCTCTCTATGAGAAATTGATTCTAATAGTTCATGAAAATTGATTTTTCTATAAATTATCGTTCGGTACCGATCTCAACCGATCCCCAAAGTTAAGCAACAACAGACACAGTCAGAACATGGATAAGGGAACATCTGCGATTGCAGTTTACTGTATGTTGTATAGATTGAATATATACTCACTGTAGTCACTATATAACTTTAGTAAAAAAAGTTGAAAATTGACTTAAAAAAATTTAAAAAAAAAAAACAACAAGAAAATTCAAATTTATCTTCAAATTTGAACTTAAAATTTTGTAAATACCAAGAAATTTCGATAATCACATATACTTGTCTACCTTTGCGAATATTTTAATTGAAACAAGCTTAGCATATGATGTATTGCAGTAGCGATCAAATGGGATAATAAATCTACGTTATATCCAAAATGATTTGTAACTCGATATCAAAGGATATATTTGCAAAAAAATTTGCAAATTTTTCCGTTTATGTACTGAAATCGTCATGCTAATAAATAAATAAATGAATACTGCAACTCTATCAATGAATATAATAATTTTCGTTTTCAAAAGTCTGTTGATATGGTCTCCAAAGATCAAATTCACCATGGCTTGTTACTATTATTAATATCTGATGTTAATATTTTGAAGCTTACATATTATGTTATATTAATAACGATCTCGTAACATGTGTATATAGTAACGAATTAAATGTCGATACGTTCGTTTAGTTTTGAAATTATGTCTATGTCCGTAAACAATAATATTATTTTACAATTTAAAATTATTATGAAGTTTGTTGGTAATATACATTTAATTTTGGTACCAATTTTTTTTTGAATGTGATTAAAAACTATTATTTGTGCGTGTTTTATTTTAATATTTTGACTTTTTTTTATTATTTTTTATTTTTTTGTAAATTTTATGGTGTGATATTACGTTTGTTTTGTTTTATTAAACAGTTATTAGTTTTAATTATTTTTAATTAATTGTTGATCTCAATATTAAAATTTTAAAGTAAGACTTTGTTTTTATTTTTATTTTTATTATATTTTTATTTTATTTTAACTGTCTTTATGACTATAATTAATCTTCAATAACCTTAAAATAATAGAAATAATCTTAAATTAAAAAATTAGAAAACTAGATTTTATTTTCTTATTCTTAATTTGAGAAATAAGAAAATTTTATATATTCAAAGAAAGTAATTAAAAAAATTTTAATTACTGTTATTTATGCCATTTGAATAACTAGACTGGGACAGTATGACATAGTAATATCATTTTTGAAATATTATATTGTTGCTATAATTACGATATTTCATCAATAAAATTTTATATAAGTCTGTGGAATTTTATATAAGTCTGTATTATTTTACATGGAAAATTGGTCATTAATAAATAAATTATTATTTATATTTATCCAATCAAATTTAACTACTACGATTGCTTCTATTGTTATTAAAATTTATAACAATAAATACATTTAATGATAATTTTTTTGTAATTATTCCAAAATTTTTAATTGATATTTGCTATACAATTTGCATCCAAACCAACAAATAATTGTAGTTTCTAGAATACGAATATTTGATTATTAATTTAAGCTACTGGTTGCGCATTAATCGATTAGTATTTTCCATAAACTATGGAGGCTTACGAATATTGGAATAATAATTTGATATTCACAAAAATTATATTAAACTAAAAATACTCAGCTTCTTGAAAAATTCCTCTAAAATTTGTTGATTTTTTAGTGTCTCTGCCCTTATCAGAATCATGCATTTTTCTAATTAATTTCTCACACTTTTACTGTTATGTTATATATACTGTTTTCGAACCAAAAACTTTTGTAGACGAACAGGTTATTAAAGTTTTATTGCGATCATATATAACATACATACTGATTTATAAATTTCTGTTATGTTTTTTTTTTTTTTATATAAATATCGATTTTTTGTCTCAATTTCCTATCAAATTATTTTGTATTTTTATATATACGCATTTTGACTACAAAGTAGTCATCGTCAGTATGAATTAGCTAGTTGTAATGATTCTCTGAGATGTTACTCGTTGCTAATTTGGTGACGGTCCAAATACTTTGTAGTCGAAATACATATTTATAAAAATACAAAATAATTTGATCTAGGAAATAGGGGCAAAAAATCGAAATTTATTCGAAAAATCCTAACTAATAATTACAAAAAAAAAAAAAAATACTGATTTATATTAAAATAATTCAACGTAAGTTACCTACATTAAGAAAGGGTATACGTTGTAGAAACTATTAGTTAAGAACTGTTAGATAGTCACAAGATTCATTAAAAAGCGTAAAAAATTTTATAGTTAAAAAAAAACCTTGTGTCATGATATGATACAATTAATAATACCTATACAATTATAATTCACCTGATGTCTTATTCACATTGATCTGGTTTGGCTCTAATGACTGACAATGTTCTAAATATGTTTGTTATATTTCGCTTTGGTTAAATGTTAACTTAGCGGCACAAATACTGTAAATCTACAAAATTGAAATTTAATTAAATGATTATATCTTAAACTTGGTAACGGATTTATCCTAGCGAACAGCAAAACAATATAGATCATGCAGTGGATAGTTTAAAATTTGTTGAACGGTAAAGCGACTACTTTTCCCGCATGATTAAATAACTTTATTATTTACTGAAATACATTAAAATATTGAGAAATAAATTTGAATGTAGTTTTCTTTTTTTCTTTCAGATGCATTTAGAAAATTTAACATTCGCTTCAAACTATACAAATCCAATAGTGACAACGCTACCAGATATTCATTGTCAAAATTCTCCTACGATAACCACATTTGCAAAACAATCAACATCCGACGGTCAAGATGTTACAGTCGAAATGACATTAATTGATAATCAAAATTATTTTGATTTTCAAAATCCAAATATTTCTTCATACGCTGAACGTGGCCAACAACAACAACAACAACAAAATTCTATCCAAACATACAATTTGAGTGATGAAATTTCAACAAATTTTCATATCGAATTGACGGAAGATCAATTAAATTTAGAACGACAATTTTCATCAGCTTTCTTTAACACACTCGAATTAGATAATCAAAATTATGATGAGACGTCATTATTATGTGATTTTGAGGAACCTATTGACAACAAAGCAAACACTGCAGAACCGTCATCACCCTCTTTGTATTCAGACCATAAACAATTATATTCAAGTTCGCCGACGTCGTATTCAGAAGTATCACTGTCAGAATTTTCCCCATTAAATTTCATATCAGATACAGAAAATTTATCTGATAAAGACATTAATTTTGATATTCAAAATGAATTATCAAATAGTAGTTTTAGTTTTGATTTATTTTCATCAAATACGGTTGAAGTTGAAGACGATCCACAAATTGGAAAAGAAATTGGTTTAGATGAAACGATTGATGAAAAATTACCATCAATTTGTCAAACATTCATCGGGAAAAATTTTGGCAACATGTTAAAACAAGAAAGCGTTGATGTTAATCATGAAAATGTTATTACATCGCATTATACGGATATTAATAATTTTTTACGTAATTCTTCAGCAACAAGTATTGAATTATTTGTAAACGTAAGTCTTAATTTATGGTATTTTGTGGGTTTGAAGTTTTTATACTCGGCAGAAATAAAATTTTGGTAGTGTTGTTTATAGAATCTCCTAACTAGTTCATTTCCAAATGTCTGCCTGTCATCAAGATAGGTCAAAAACGAAAAGATATAATGAGTTGAAATTTTGGTGATGTGTTCTACGCCTAATATTTTTAGGACTTAATATTTCCATACTATATATTTCTTTCCTGGCATATTTATTTTCCTAAGAGAATTTTAGTATTTTTATGGCTGTTTTTCGAACTAAAATCACTACGAAAACATTACAAGAGTTCAAGAGTTGTTTATTTTTGTTCACTTATACAATAATGAAAAGGACTTCATATCTTAAACTTTATTAGATTTCGAGGAGGCTTTCTATCAGAAATTATATAAGTAGTTACTCCAGCAACATTCTTATCCCTAATATTTGATATCATTCAAAGTTGGATTGTTATTTTTTGATTTAATGATAGGTGTAAATTTTTTCGACTATACTTGTTAAATTTCAGCAAATTTGAATACTTATTTTTTTCACTTATTGATGAGCGGTAATTTACCTAAGCTTTTTTGATTTAATTTTGTTAATGCAGATTATTACAATTATTTTCTATCAATAAGTCTTAAATTTTTAATTAGTAATCTGCCTACTCCCCATCTCTAGTGGAAAAAATTTCAAATCCTGTTTTTTTCCTACCTATTTTAATTACACTTGCGAATAGAATTAAAAAGTTGGTTTATCAACAATTGACATCCTTTTAAGGGCCACATTTTATATCAAAATGTTAAATGAAAAATTAATAAGTGTTTTCGTATTGGCTACAATTTTTTAAAATTAATTCAATTAAATTTTCGTCGAATTTCTTTATAAAAAATGGACAAAGCCATTTGGATTCTGTGCAGCATGCATTTCAAATTAACACATTTTTGAAATACATTATTTATATTCCAAATCAAGCAAGATTAATTTTATCATTTTTTAATTAACTTCTGATTTGTGAATAATTTTTTTAAATAAATAAATTGCGTTTTTATAATATTAAAAATAAAATCGTTTAATTGTTACAGGATCAAAATTCTCAAAAAAATACATACGGTCATCTTTTATCTGCGCAACCACCAGTCAATAACAATTTATCTGATGTTGAAAACAATACATTTATATATGAAAATTATCAGCATGAAAATTATCAAAATTTTGATATCAATTGTTTATCAGAAAATCAAGTTGTCTTACCACAAAAAGATGCCATCTTAGGTTCAACAGATCCATTTTTAAGTTCGACAACAAATTCGTCATATACGCAACAAAAAAAGTTAGATAATTTTACTGCAAAATTTAAAAAACATTTATCGGAAATATCAACTACAGAAGATTGCAATAGTTGTCGGAATTCTGATCAAAATGATGATAATATTGATGAAAATGATGCAGCTTCTGATGAGAATGACGAATTTAGTTCAAATAATTCTTTACGCCAATGTAAATGGGCTGAATGTTATAAACAGTTTTATGGTGAAACGTTGTTAGTAAAACATATTGAAAAATTTCATGTGGAAATTAAACGAGGTAAATTTTTAACGAACTGTTTATGTAAATAGAAATTATATAATTTATTCGTTTTTTACATTTAATCAGGTGATGAATTTGCATGTTTTTGGGAAAATTGTCCAAGAAAAACAAAACCATTTAATGCAAGATATAAGTTATTAATTCATATGCGTGTTCATAGTGGAGAAAAACCTAATAAATGTTCGGTAAGTGATTTCTATTGGGTAATTATAAAAATTATTATTAATACAGTCAATTGAGCATAGCCATTTCCTTTCAAATTCCTTTAAATGTTTCATAAAATCATTAAGGTTAGAAATATATAAAACGGATTGAAGTTTGCTAGAAAACATCATTTTTAAAAATTTGTGCAAAATTATAATCACTCTACAAAGCTTACGCAGTTTTCGAATATTTTATTCTATTTATAAGTGTATTTGATTGTGTAAAAAGGAGAATAAGGCTGATAAAACTAACATGCCTAACTCTCCTGGACACCTCAGGAGAGATGGCCCGTCAAGAGATATAGAAAAGTTCTTTTTATAAGTGTTTTGATTTTAGACTTTGTTGACTACTTTGTGTGTTTTATAGTTAAATGATTAAGATTTGTCTAAAATAAATATTTAGGAAAAAAACCACTAGTTTGATTTTTATAGCGTTTACTAAAATTTACGGCCATTTCAACCGTACTTACCCTAAATCTTTTACTTTTTATATAACCAATAGCATGTATTAAAAAATGTATTTAGCTTTGTACAACTTGTTACCTTTGCCCATCGGTTCTTGGATCTCGTAAGAATAAAATAACAATTATAAGAACTAATTACATTGATATTATATCTTAAATCATGTGCTACATAGCACACTTAGAATAAATGAAGAATAATTTACGTTTAGAACAAAATCTGGAAGTACTTGTATGAATAGGTAATGAAGTACTTGAATAGCTAACTAACTATTAATGAATTTGAAGAATAGCTCAAACGTTCGACTCAAATGACACAAACCTCTCTCTGATTTTTTGATGGACTTTAAGGCTTTGGAACCATTTTAAAATTTGTTTAACTGACAAAAAAATTTTTTTTGAACTTTTTCGAAAATTTAATGCTCGAATGTTTTCGAGCTATAACCAATTGAAAATATCGAAAAAAGGCAAAACACATCATTTTTAAATACGGTTTACTCGATTACTGGATATTTAAAATTAAATATTTTTTCTATACCATATAGTTCTTTTTCCCACGAAGTTTTTTTTTTCATAGAATTTTCATTTATTGGGGAATGTTTTTTGGGGCAACAAATCGAAATTTATTCGAAAAAACTAGTTCAAAAGTATATTGTCTATTTTACATAAAATGACTTCAAACTTTATTGTCTATCAAAAAAGCAAGGGAGTCGTACAAATATTTGGACCAAATGTGATCCAAAAACATCCATATCCATTCTATTTGAGATATTTTTAACACAATAGCATTGACAGAATATGGTGCCGAATTTTTGCACCCACAAGATTCTCTAGATCCTGCTCTAAAACCTATTATGTGTACTATATTATATAAACAAATCAGAAAAACATTTATAAACTAAATAATAGTATGATTAAATTAAAAATATACCAAAATCATAACATAAAATATGTTAAACCGTTAAATAAATTTTATTAAAACATATGTCTTTTTGATTTTATTTTATATAAAATAAATATTTATTACTTAAATGACGACGCTTCATTATGGTGAAAGACGGGGTGGAAACAATTATAAATTATGTATAAAAATTATGCTCTTTATGAATTATTAATAACTAAGTTTATTTATAAAATATAAAAAGAAAAAAAAAATACCCAAAATTGTTTTTAAAAAAATAAATAATTAATTTAAAGAATCAAGTTCGAACGTCATAGAACCTCCATACACAAATTTTAATGTTACCAATTAATAGAGAAGTAGGTGATAATTAGAAAATGAAATTTATTTATTTAATAATGCAATTTTTTGATAAATTGTGACTGTTGAAACTGCATATGACTAGAAAACTCCGATCTGAGAGCAATGGGGTCTCATGTCTAGTTTTGACTTCATGTGATTGTTTGAAGGCCGTCCAGAAATCCTTAATTGTTTTTGGTCGAAAGTAAACTGCTTTCTTACCTGTAATCAATTATACAAACATGTCACACAATAAAGGATTTCTCTTCGCTTTTTATAGCATTACCCAGCTTTAGAATGCAATGTAATTATTGCAACAAACATTTATTGATAATAATATTTTTTTATTATAACTTTTTAAAATATATTCAGTCCCAAAAAACTAAATTCTAAAATTGTGACGCCACATTTAAAGACATTCCTAAGACCCGAAATTTGCAGACTGAAATTCATTTTTAAAATATTCTTAAAGACTTAGAATTACTTTTCAAAATCTTGAATTAAGTTAAATAAGATAACGCTTACATAATTTTCTAGTTTTATGCCAAAACTCGATAATTAACAAATCAATTTTTTAGTACCAAATAAATTTTATACATCCCAAGAAGAGAATATATTGTCATTACTCTTTCTTTGTAACTAAGTTCCATTTTTGAACTGCTTAGGTCCTTAGTTCGTTATTAAGCGCTATTTATTAAATATGTCATTAAACAGTCAATCATTTTGCATCGAATAGTAAACTAAATTATTTATCAGATGGTTACAAGAATAATAATCAAATTTTCATCAAACATAACAAATTATATTTTGATGAAACTGTTTTCGAGCACAAAAAAATTCATTGACATTGATTTAATTCTTTTTAAACTACGGGTAAATATAGACAGACTTTTCAAACCACATGATTTCACCTCATTGCTCTATTTAACTGGCAGACAAAAATAGATTATACAAGTTGAATTACTTCAAATAATTTCTTAGATATCAGAAAATAACGAAATTTTGATATTTAATTATTAGAAAATTCGAAAGTAAACACACTCCATAACATTTATGTTGTATATTGAAGTTAATGTTTAAAAAAAAATAAGGAATCTGGTTAGCTAATTTTAATGTTAACAACTTTGCATTATGTAGCAACAGTGGCATTTAAGCTAATTGATTAAACGTCTTTTTTTTAAATATAAGGCTACTTTTTCATGCCGAATTTACATTTAAAATCCGGACTTCTCTCATATGGAGACTCTATGAATTAAAAATATTCTATGAGTTAAAATTATAATGTATAAACATCAACGTGTAAACATTAAGCCCCAACAACATTCAACGCTTTATGTTTAGAGGTCAACTAAAGACTTTAAGCATATGCTTTACCTTTTCTTTATCATAACCTATAATAATTTGGGACCCTTGGCAGGTGCCCTAAGTGTTATTATTTAAATCCAATGTCGCTGTTATAAACTTGACCGTTCTTAAATCTATTTTTTCGGTTTAAAATATTAAAATTTGTTATTAATTTCCAAGCACTCCCCTATATATATATATATATATATATATATATATATAACTAGGATTTATAAAATGGGATGTGGAAAATGGGAAAAGGATGTGGAAGATGCGCTGGGCAAAGAAAAATACCTATAAATTTCTAAACTGATGATTTAAAATATACTTCATCTCTTTAAAAATATAAATCAAATAATTTTTTTCACAATCAATATAAAAAAGCTACTGTTTTATGTCGATTATTCTTTTTTTTCCAAATTCTATTACTAAATATAAAAATATACTTACTATGCAACGCTACCCTTTCAACATATAAATATAATTTATTTTAGAACATCAATTTATCTTTTTTTAGTGGCCACGTTGTAATAAAGCATTTTCAAGACTGGAAAATTTAAAGATTCATCAACGCAGCCATACAGGTGAACGTCCATATAAATGTCAACATGGAGGATGCCACAAAGCGTTTAGTAATAGCTCGGATCGGGCAAAACATCAGAGAACACATGTTGATACTGTACGTAAATATATACTTGTAACAATTTTTCAGAGAAAAGCTTGTACATCTTTAAATTACTATTACGGCTCAATAAAAGGCAAAATGAGACATCTTCAAAAACCATACTATCTCAAATACACCACAGTGTACAATATACATAAAGTTGAATAGTTCACTAATCACGTATTCCCTTTACGTTAAGGCTTATTTTATCGATTCTATTTTTTTGTTATGTTTTTTGATTTCCTTTACATCAAGGCTTGTTTAATAATACTGAACTATTATTTATAAATGAATATAATAACCTTCAAACAACCAATTAAATTATAGAATACAATTGTTCACGTGAAACTTTTCTTTACGAACCATGAACGTAAACGATTCATCTACTATATCGTTTAATCGTGCATAAGTCATTCAAAAACTGAAATGTTATGAAATTAGTGTACGCAATTATGACATGAAAACGGAGAGCTAATCGAAAGACATTTTTTTAATTATAGATGTCTCATTTTTTGTTTCTTAATACTTGGTTTAAATTAAAACAAGTACAAAATTAAGAATTGATATCAAAACGAAGCAGTTTATTAAACATTTCAATAATTTTTTATACGAAATATTAAAAAAATGTAGAAACCCTAAAAATAACTTGATTTTTGTTTGTATAATAAATTATAGACATACAAAAACTTAACCCATTAATTCTTGATTTTTTAAATATTTTAATTTGCGATGTTTGATTTGCGATGCAAGCGACAATTCAGTTCGTAAAAAGATTAAATTTTTGATGTAAATAAAAGTACTTTATAAAAATGTTTATGATTAAAACTTTTTTAAACAATTAATATTTTAAACAATTCGTTTTACTAAACAAAAACTATCTATGAACTGATTAGTATTAGAAATATTATTTTAAATTTTTTATTTGAGTAAAAACTCATTGAAAAATATACTGTCTGAAGCCATTAGACTAAACTCATTAAACAATTCAATTTTTTAGAAACCGTATGCGTGCCAAGTAGCCAATTGTTTAAAGCGCTATACTGATCCAAGTAGCTTGCGTAAGCATGTTAAAAATCATTCTTTAAAAGAGCAAGCATACGTTAAACGGCGGCAAAAAAATATCCACAAAATTGAAAATGAAGAACTTCCAAAAGCATATCCCACAGTACCATCAGAAAAACAACATCACTATATAGAAACGAATACATCAACGACTACAAATTCTTACGATAGTGATTGGAAAATGACTCAGCGACATAACATTCGTCAAGATTTAAAAAATAAAATTATGATGAACAATGATAAAGCAAGAAAGATTCAAAATGAAGAATGTACAAATGATAATATATTGCTGCAACAAGTAAACGAAACGTTTCAAAATGTTGCATCGACAACAAATATAAAACAATTTGATAATAATGAATTCATTCCATACGAATCAGTTCAAAGAATGTTTAGTGAGAAAATAGGTAAGATTATTACTTTTTAATTATAACGTTTTTAATTTATATAAGTAGCTTTGTGAACTATAGAACTCAGGCATAATAATAAAATTTTTAAGCAAAAAAGAACTGCCTTAAAAAAATTAACTATAAAGTAAAAATAATTTTAAATTTTTCCTCGTGACCAATTACCTTTCTCAGTCAACGCCAACTAATCAATTTTTTAGCTAAGGATGAGATTGATACGGACTTCGAAAGGTAATTGGTCCAAAGGGAAATTTTTTAGTTATTTTTTAGTTATTTTTACTTTTTTTATTTTTTTGAAGGCGGTTTATTTGGAGTATATATAATCACTATAAATATTTTTTGCCCTTTCCCTCCCCTTAGGGACATCAGATCACAAAAAAAGAATCATCAAAATCGGTTCATAAAAGACGAAATTATTCGCAAACATATTACTCAAAATTGTTTTTGAAACTTTTCTCGCCTTAGGAACATCTGAGTCAAATAGAAATGGGAAGCACCAGCTTTCGAATAAAAAAATTATCATTATAATCGTCTAACTCAGTCAAAAGTTCTGAGGTAACAAATAAATAAAAAATACGGTCGTATTGAGAACCTCTTCCTTTTTTGAAGTCGGTTATCCACAAAAAACTAGAGATGTACACTCGTCACGTGACGAGTAATTTTACAGACTTTTGACCGTCACAAAACTGTTTTGTGACCGATAGTGTTATGACTAGACGGTCACAAACTATTTCAGAATTCATTTTAATTAGATGTAATAATGTATTTTAGCGGTAATGTAGAGTATATTTTGTCCTTGTCAACTTGAGTTTAATGTTTAATTCACGTGCAATTAATTTGGATTTATTAAATAAACCGGAGGCATCGGGAAAATCACTTTTAATTATGGGTACTTTGATAACTCTTGAAAAAAATATACCGTCACGGAACGTCTACGTAGTTGCATTTGACGGTAACAATTGTGACCGGCCTTGTGACCGTCATTTGCACAACAAACGTGTTGAAAAAAAATTTGTTACGCCACTTACCGTCACAAGACGGTATTTATGACGGTCTCGTCACATAAAATAAAAATACCGGTAATTGCACATCTCTACAAAAAACTATACCTTTCTTGCTTGCACATAAAGAGATGTGGGTGTAAAGGACAACGCATACCGGCACACCGGCCCCAGCACGCCATAATATCATTGAAATATGATATTTAACATTACAATATACAATTTCAAAGACATCATAACGTGCTGGCCGGTGTGACAGTCAGTTGTTTTGAAATATTGACTTATTATTGTCTACCGCTCTTTTCCTTTCATATACATTGCACAAAACCACACTTTCATAGCTTGATAATGTTGAATATTTCCCTAGGGTAGGGGGAGTGTTACGGAAAGAAAAATCAGAGTTTTTTTATTTGTTTGAATCATGTCACATCGATTTCAAAAAATCGAATCTTACATGCTAGTTAGCATAAGAAAATGTTGACATTTTTAAATACTTTTGCCAATGTGGAGGGGAAGTTGTAATAAAAAAATAAAAATTTTCCTATTTTCCAAAATCGACAAAAATTGTATATATGGAATTTTTTAATAAATTAACCATTCTCACAAATGAACAATTTCTTAAAATTTATATCTAATTTTAAAAAAAAGTATAAGAAAAGTCTTATTTATAAGAGATATAAACATAATCAATTTTTTTTCGTTGTTTTTAGATTATGGAATGCCAAATGAACTCTACGATGCAATATTTTAATATTGTGATTAAATTTGATATATTTTAAATCGTTTTTACATATTGTGATGAAAATAAGGATTAGCAGTTATTATTTAGAAAATGGTTTTCGACAAATTTTATCGAAAATTATCGGGAAATCGAAATTTACTTTTCTAGTCTTTCTGACGGTGTTACATTAAAAATATGTCAAATCGAAAAGGATCAGGCTTTTATGTCAAAGACTCTTCCTTAGGTACTTGTTTTTAGTGAACATTTATTATATATTATTACATAAAAAATCATATTTGATTTTATAATTGATAAAAGTAGAAAGAACTGGAATGGAAAAAAGCTTTTGTACATATGACAAAATCAAAATTTTTATCGGGTTTTATTGGTCAAAAGCCATTTTGTATATAAGAACTGAACAATCCTTTAGGTAATTTTAAATAAGATTGATATTATAAATCTATTATTTTTTGTACATAATGTTTTTTTTAATAAATATTTTAATAATAAATTTGATTATAATTTTAAAAATCTTTTACTATAGATAGAACAATCCTACAAACTAATTTAAATTACTTTTCGCGTAAACTGGAGCCTGGAATGAAATTTGTTTACGTGACATACAAACGAGTATAGTATGTCATAGTATATTAGTTTTAGTCTATTATCGAGTAACCGGATCAAGTATTTTTTAAATGATATACTACTCACTGTAACTATTGAGTGTCAGGGCAAATATGGTGCATTACATTGCTATATTTTTTCTACGGTACATTTTTTGGGCACAAATTGTACCAATCGAGTAACTGCATGAAACTGATTTTAAAATTTAGTTTCGAGTGAGCAAATAGTTTGAAGCGGTTACTCGATAGGTACAGTAACACAACAACAACAAAATTTTAAAAAATTTCGTGCCATGGATTTAGCACCAGATTTTACGAGGCATTTGTTCATAATTATTTTCTACTCACTCGAAACTAAATTTTAAAATCAGTTTCATGCGGTTACTCGACTCGACCAAAAAAAAAGAGAGTTATGTGAGCATATTTTCCTACAGGTCATATTCGACCGAAACTTATCGGGGTACTATCAAAAATAATTTGATTTAATTAATCGTAGGTTAGTAAAATAAAAACGGCTACCCGAATCATTATTTTTAGGTCCTGTATCGAATTTTTCAAAAACACAAGATAAATTGAAATATTGCTATTGTTATAAATATTGTATGACTATGTTCATACATTAATTTTATGAAATTAACTGTTACACATCAAACAGGTGACATCATAATGATACTTTAATTAGAATTAAATATTATAAAGATTGTATTTTTATATAACTGAAATCACCACAAGCTATTATATTAAATATATAAAACCACAATCCACAATATACACTTTATGTTGGTTCATAACACCTCCACATTAAAATATATACCTATGCATATTATAACTATAAAACATTTTATGGACAAAACCACACACCTACATGCAGGTCGTCTAATAAGGAACTGTTAAAATTAAATTCGACCTTAAATCACTAGATTTCCAGTTTTTGTTTTTGGCTACAGAATACTACTAGTACAGGAAACAGCTGCAAGAACTCTTATGTATTGTCTCCGCGAACCGTCCGTTGTGAGGGATGAAAAACATCCTTTCTCTGCAATCATCAATTTTTACTAAAATTTCGAATATTCATACGGTATCTGGGGAAAACAAAACCTATTCAGCTAAAATAAGCTTTAAATAGTATATTTTATGATTTGGGAGGATAAAATCAAGCTTTTTTAAAAGGTGACAATCAAAGTTCAAAAAATAAAATAAAAAGAAATACTTTTGTAAATATTTGAATGGTATTTTGGTTCTTATTAAACCAATGTGGTATAATAAAGCCCACCTGCAAACTTGTAGTTTTGCTTAAATTATCTTCACAATGACTCTATAAATTAGAAAAAACGAAATAGATAATTTTTATTATAAATTTCTCACGATGACCGATCTACTTAAACAGTCCTGTACCTGTCCAAATCATGACTAAACACTGATATGCCTTTGATCTTTCAAAAGCACAGAATATATTCCAAAATTTAGGTATATATTCTGTGTCAATAAGATCCAAAGAGGGATACGGATACAACAGCGTTAAGTGGGTATGTGTTTTTGATAGTGACCTCTACAGGCTCTAGTAATTAAGTCAATTGGTAATGTAATATAATTGGTATTTTTTTTCAATTTTCGCGCACAAATAACTCAAAATGTTATGAAATTGGCATGTCGAAGAATTTTTCCCGGAAAAAGGATTCTAAAGTAAAAATCAAAGTTGTATTTTATATTTAGAAACGTTTTTTCACGATTTTTGAACTTGATCTCCGTTTCCTTTTAAAATTGTGGATACCGAATTTCATGACATTTAGATAAGTATTTTTTGAGTTATTTATGAGCGAAAAAAAATGCAATGTGTATTACATCACAGATTGACTATATTAATAGGGACTGTATAGGTCCCAAAAACGCATACCCACTTAACACACAATGCTATGGCGATGTTTCATGTGTGATCGTTTGTGGTTATTATAAAGTTACTCTGAATTATTTTCAATGAAAAAAACTGTAAACTCTGGGTGCCTCGATACCAATGTATGATATTATTTGTTTAGCATTATGTTAGCTTTAGTGGCTTGCGTTAACTTCGAAGATCTATCTCAAAGAGCAGAAAATAATAATTTTTTTTAATATGCCAATATATATTGTGCTATATATTTCTTCTATCTAACAAACTATTGAAACATTATTGACAAACGAATACGTGGTCGGAGATGAGTATAAATGGTAGATTTTATGTATTCTATGAGAATATTTAATTATATTTGATAATTTAAGAAGATGTAGTTTATTTTTCCTTATTCATTTCTTCAAATAAAATGTTATGTAGTCAGAAGAGTGTTTCATGTATGTATTTTCAATAGAAAAAACCCTCCCAATAAGGATTTTATTGCGATCATAACCATAAACTAATACTAATTTATGAAGCTATTTCCTAAGTTTCCTATAAATCGGTACTACATGTCGTATATTCCTTGGATTAAAAATAGAAGGCTTCCAGTCTAATCTTCAGGCACGTAGAGAGTTTTTCTAATGTCATTCAAATGATTTTTTTTTAATGAAATTAAGTAAAATTAGGGATCCATGAGATATTTTAATTTAATTTCACGAATTATTATGCCCCTAGTTGAGTAGAATGAAGTTGAAAATTATGTTTTTAATTTTGGATTTTTTTTCATGATTTTTTCGAAACAATACAAATACTGTTTACTTGGCTTCTTACGTTATGTAACTTCTGGAAAATATTTGATGAAATTATATTAACCATCTAGGAGATAATTTATTAAAACAGAAATTAATATTATTTGTGACCTCGTCCCAGGAATGACTGTTAAATTTGGGATAAATTGAGTTTATTAAAATCAATTTGAATTAAAGGATTAATTTGATATTGACCCGAAAAAAATTATTTCCAAAATACTTTCCAACTACTTGAATTAAAAAATAGGGTTATATTATTAGCAATAAATCTTGTTTTATATGGGACATCGTTATTCCAGTTATTCTATTTGTCACGATCTAACTAAGGACGCACTACTTTACGGGATATCCTAGTATACCCTAAAATATTTTTAAACAGTAGCTCATTTGATTAGTGTATTTATTTTAGTGTATGACTAAGGCTTGGAAATATTTACATAATTTTTACCATGCTATCTATATTTTTTATTATCTAACAGGAATGTAGTATGATTAATAAGATCCTTTTATGAACATTTGTCTGAAATATTTTTCTTTTCTATATTTTTCTTTTCAATATTTGCCTTTTCTTTCATTTCGGATTTCATGTTTCATTTCCATCACCTCATCATTTAAACTTAATATGTAATAAAATTGCATCCATTTTTACGTGCAAAGATTTCCGATTAAATTTTAATAGAATTATGAAATAAATAGGAAATTTAATTTCCCATTGATTAAAAAATTTGTAATCGTATTATTATTCCATTATTACCAAGACTCCAATCAGACATACGCAGCCAGTTCAATAGTATACATAGTGTGTGCTCCGAAATATAATACAGTGCTCCGGCCAATGCTACGACGTCATTAATTTGATGCCATATTGAACTGGTGAGACAAACATATTTATTCGCACTAGTACAGGTGAGACAAAAAAATTTATATGCAACTCTATTTGGGAATAGTATGGCGTCGATTCATGAAGTCATCGGTAATGGCCAGTATGCTGGATTATATTTCGGAACACAACCCATAATATAAATAGTAGACCTGCTTCATAAAAAAACTTTATTGTGAATAATAATAACTATTAGGAAAAGCTCGATGGAAGAATGGATTATATTTATCAAAAAAGTGGATATAGATACTGCTGAAAAAGCATAAAATTTTCCAAGCTTTCTAATAATAATTTTTTTACTTTTGTTTTTTATTATTTGATGTATTTAAGCAGGTTTCAAATTTATACGAACGTGTTTAATTAACTTAAATAATACGATAAAACTTATATAAAATTTCTCCTGTTATTTAGTAGATTATTTTTTTTTTACTTTTGTTTTTTAATATTTGATGCATTAAGCAGGCTTCAAATTTATAAGAACGTGCTTTATATTAACTCAAATAATACGATAAAACTTATGTAAAATTTCTCCTGTACAAAAAAAGTAAGTTGACTTTACATAATAAAAATTCGACAAACATTTATATAAACCACACTAAATGTGGTTTAGTTATACTTTTAATTCATAATTAAGATAAATAAGCATTATTAGATCTTTTGAAATGTACTACAGGAAAAAGTTGCAATTTTTGAATAGCAACATCTCAGTAAAAATATCCGCAGCGAAACCGAAAAAACTAATGCATTTTGAAGCTTCAAACTTCCAATTTTTTTTCTTCTTTATTTTAACCGCTTTTTATGCAATAACTTTTGTATATCAAAGTACCTATATTAATTTTAGTCTAAAATTTGTAATGCTAGCAAATATTGAAAGTAAAATTTTTAGTATAGGTTCTCGCTCGCCCATCTGTCCGTCAACAAGATAACTCAAAAAATGATGGCAAGCTGAAATCTTGGTAAGTTATTTTAAATTCGTGAATGAAAAAAATCGGTCCTTTGAACCCATGACTTTTTAAACCATACAAAATAAAAGCAAAAATGCAAAGACACAAAATGTATATTTTTTTTTTAAAGAAACAACTTTTATTTTCATTTATAAGTTTATGAAAACATTATTATGTTTGATTCGGCACAGTTTCATTTCCAATTTAGCTAATACTTGCAATACATATTATAATCATATGTTCATTTATAACTGTATAGATTGCATATTCAGAGTATTTTATGTATGTCAATAAATAAAAATAGTTCACACATTATTACTCGACTCTATCTCGAGTATTCAAGCAATTCATACTGTTCGTTGTTATTTTTACTGGCTTTTACTAAAATCAATATTTTTCATTTAATATGGTTAAATTCTGGTAAAGGGCTAAAATAATTTCAAATCAAATTTAGCAATCAAATAAATTAGTAACATACTAAAATTAAATAAGGCGTACAAAATTCATTTGTACATACATTTTATGGTCCTTCATTTTACCTGTAGATTTTTAAGTATTTACATTTAAAATATATTTATATTCCAGTCACGACTAAATGTTTTTGTAATATCTAGCATTCAGTACATTTTTTTGTATAATAAAAATGCTACACAAATAATTCCACAAGAGCCCCCCCCCCTCCTTCCATTTCTAATTTTGCATGTATTGAAACATATGGCAATCAATGTTTGAACTATTTTTAATCATTAAAATTATGTAATACTCTAAATATCCATCCAGTCTACACAGCTATAAATATATACATTATAAAAATATGTATTGTATTTATAAATGTACTTATTAGCTAAATTTGAGCTAAAATTAAGGCGAACCTGAACGTTTTAAGGAAAAATGTTTCAAAAAAAAGTTGTTTGTTTTAAAAAACATTTTTTGTTTTCAAATTTTACTTCTATCTGTTATGGTTTAAAAGTTAGATCATGGACTCATTGGTCTCAATGGACCGATTTTTAGTTATCTTGATGACGGACAGGCATGATATTTAGGTAATTCTATTAACACCAATACCAAAACTTTATATGTTTAATATTTTCTAGCGTTACAAGCTTTAGATTAAAATTAGTTTACTGGGATTATTAATATACTATATATGTTGAGTATAAAAATATGAATTATACCTAATTAGTTTTTTTGTACTATACCTAAAATTTTTTATGTAAAAATTTGTTTTAAAACATGTATACTCATGGAATCAAAAAACGCAACAATCTGAATCTTCCACGCTTACTTAAAATTTTAATATACACTAATTTTATGGTGTATTTTATAATTATTTCACTTTAAAATGAATGTTTTAAATAGATAAATAAAATTATTTTTGATAAACAACGCAACACTATATAACAATCGAGTATTTAATGTTTTTAAATAAGTAAAAAAATGAAAATAGGTAAACGAGTTGCATTGATTCCACAAGTAAACATTAGATAAAAAGAAAAAGCTTTCAATTTGCAAAAATTTGCAAAAAAAAAATATTTTTACTTTCGTGTTTCAATATGTAGATATCAAAAGTCATACCCCCAAATAAATGGTTTTTTCTATTCAATGAAACCTTTTGATCAATTCTTCAAAACTTTTGTCCCTTTATAATTATCGTATAGCATTGGTTTTAAAATAATAACACGAAGCTCGGACAAATTCGTTTCGTATAAATTCATCAAAACGGGAGCTGAGACTTTGTTGCAAAAGTATGTATATTTGTTATTAATGCATTAGACAAAATTTGGCAAAAAGATCTGCTGCATTATGGCATTTTTTTATATAGGTATTGTTACAATATGGGTATAATTATATTAATTGTATGGTATTTAATTCTTAAATTTTGACTTATCGCATATTATAGAATAATTATACCACGAAGAATGTATTTTATAAACAAGACTAATTTCGAGTAATACATAGTACAAATGGCATTTACGTTAAATAGTATTGTAGTTACATTTGGAAATAGAGCCCCGTTTTCTTAAAATATTTATGTGGGTTGTTTATTCAAGCAACAATATTTATTATCATCACGATCGTGGAGCTGTCTTACTGAAATACAATCATCAAACGATAAAAAAAAAACTATATGTTAGTTTTTATTTCGATTGCCAAGAGTTTTAATTTCCGTCGTTTAATATTTTAATAGGCAGATGTCTTTTTCTTTTCAGATACTGAAAGTTTTTATACTGCAGTCTCAATAGTATTACCCTAAGTCTCTACCTGGCTTGCCTCATTAAAAATATAAGACCATCTTCCACTTTCTGATTTTTGTCACCAAAATGTGTTGGGCAGTTATTCTGCCAAACAATCATTTACGATTTCTCTGATTTGGATTCCACTTTCAGAGCACTCAAATTCTTAAGCAACTTTTCTTTTTATGGTCGAAGTTTGTATCAACCCAGAGAAGACTGTAATCAATTGTAATCAATATATTGCAATCAATCTAACCTAGCGTCCTCATCATAAAAATGAATTTTTTGTAGGTCCTAGTATAAAAACTTATTTGTTCTATGTCTAGGATTTTTAAATTTTGCAAACATTTGTTTACATTTTTATAGAAATTTCACGAAGTCAAAGCAGCGGGCCTCACATAATTTAAATTTAAATTACACAAAAATAACAGTACATTATACAATAAACCACACAAAACTTATTATTAACCATACGGACTTTTTTTTATACTTATTAGATTTCTATATAATAAAATGTTTAGTCATAGGTAGTACTACATTCTCAAATGAATTAACAGTTCACTCTTTCCTTACTTCTTATGTTACCACTTATTTTTACCTTGGATGTAAATGTAAGTAATAAATAAGTATTAGTATGAAGTTACAAGTCTTACCATTTATATCTTGTTACCTATTTAGTTAATAAGTTGATGGTTTCGTTTTTTTTTTTTAAAATAAATTTGTAATAATAAATTTTTAGTGAATAAACATTTTGTGAGTACAATATTTTCGTTCTGTATTTCTAAATTTGAAAATTATGGCTAAGGTGATTTCAATGCTTGTGTTTTAAATTCTCTTGTGAGAAATTTTAAAAATTAATCATTATTAGTGACATATTGTATGAAAGAGTTTTCAATTTTCATCTGTGATAATATAAAAAGTTATTGCTAAATATAAAATTGATATTTATATATTAAAATTTGGAAGTTTTACTACTTTGTTTTATGTATGCATCAAACATTAAAACATTGAATATTTTATTTAAGGGTTATGTTTTTGTATACCCAGGTACATAGTGTTTTAAAATAACGAGGCTTAATTTATAGAATACCTAATTTAAATGTTTTCATAATAATTACCTTTTTCAAGTAAAACACTGTGCTTAGGTATACTTGTTAGTGAAATAAGCTTGACAAAATATTCTTTTTACAAAACTTTTGAGGGATTGAATCTAATATGTAAAAAAGTCTTTGCATGGTAAAAACTCAATTCTGAAGTTTTCGAACTTTAGAATTGATCGATACCCTTTGTATCCTTCAAAAAAGGGAATTTGAAGGATAATTCCATTTTAAATTTAATCACTTTCAGTGAGTGCTAAATAAGGTACAAATTTATACCCTTTTACTGTCAAGGTTCATGGAACCTTCAGTAAAAATTTTTACATGATTGATTCACCCCCCTTTCTGTAGTGTAGGTACCACGGTATGCGTGTATAAATAAGTAAAATTAAATTAAATTGTGAATTTTTCGGGTAGATGTCAATAGCTGAAAGTTTAGAAAAAGTGACCTACGTTGACTTCAAATTGCGGTCCAAATTTTATCGTGGCGGAACCACGATCTATTTTTTAGTCATGGCTTAACAAATTTTCAAATGGCCGCAAAAATTGTATCAGTGATCGAATAAAAAATCGGTTTTTATGTTATTTCATGTAATCCAACTAACTTTTTTCCTGGTCGGTAATAATGGATTAAAGAAAGGAAAAATCATAGTATACCTATCATTAGCGGAATTGAATAACTATACTGTGAATTGTGGTACAGAAACAGTGTTTTTTATTCGATAAATTTTTTCGTCTACAATTAGAACACGCTCATCTTTTTTGAGACTTAATTTACAAATCCAAAAATTCATTTTAAACATGTAATAAAAGTACCTCAATCATACCTGTAAAAATATTTCATAAAAAATTTTGAACTCTATCTTGAAATAATAATGAGCAGAACAATTGAATTTTGAAATGAGCTATCAGGGTGTAAAATTTTCATCGACTTTTCCTTATTAATTCCAAACAAATTCTAACTCAAATGTCAAGAAAACCGGTGTTTATGTTAATTTGTTTTCCTTATATTGTATTCCTTATTCAATCGTGTATCAAATTAAAAATAGAAGATAAAGCTTGGTACAGTTTTGTACCTTTTTTTAAGCCTATAAAGAAAGTCATTTTGAGATACACATTCCTACTAGCATTCATTACATCATTCTGAAAATATTACTAATTGCATTAAAATTTCCAATTTGCCCCAAAATATTGATTCGTTTTTCTATTATAAATTCCAATTTTCACTAGAATGTAGCCATAATTTGTATAAATTAGCTAATCGTAATTCTTCTAATAATATAAGCATGTTGTCTTTTCTAGTTTTCTGGCTCCTATTTGTCAATCCCTATAAGTTTGCCACTGTTCCTCATTTATTTTGTGAGACTATGTGTACCTCCTAAAAGGTATCTTCTTTTAGGAGGTATTGTCTTTCGAGGATTGAATTACACCAGCACATCACAGCTATTTGAAATAATTTTTGTGACGATAGGAGAATAGAGTTCGCAACCCAAATATACCTATATATTTAACATTGAAACACCCATTACATCTACTCCTTTAGCATAGCTTCATGGTTGAGTGAGAGACCCATTTTCAGGCAAAAACTATGCTTGCAATACATAAAAAGGAAATTTAAATGGCAGAAATGCTTTGCTTTGTAAGCCTTAGTACATTTAGCTTTAAGAGGGATCCATATTTATTATTGACATAAGTTGTTGACTTAAATTACATATTAAGTAAAAAATGGCAATTCCTCCGTTTTTATGTCAATATTGTGCAAACCAAATTTCAAAAGATTTGTATAAGTTCTTTTTTGAGTTATTTGGGCGCGAAAATTGAAAGATTTTTGCAGGATAGAGGATGCTTTAGTATTATGTTTCAATTCCTCTTCCATACGATTTTTAAATTCCTTGTGTTGGTTGTGCCCATTTAAAATTAAAGGTGGATTCAAATTCCGTTGATGACGGAAAATTTCACTGCATTCTTTGACTACTCTAGTAAATTGATATATAGAGAATTTAATCTGATTATTGTAATTAAAAAATTACTGAAGCAAAACACTTTCAAATGGTATTAACTTAATTTGTAACAACGTCATCCAAGGTTGATTTTCCAATCAGAATAATTGTTGGCTTTCCTTTCATTTAATTTAAATTAAAAAAATTGCATAAAAAGTTTTTATTGTTTAAATTGGCATGCGCAAGGTGTAGTACGTGAAAAACTTAATAAAAATTTACATGAAACAATCATAACACGGTTACACAAGAATAAGATAAGTTTCTATGTAGGTTTGTTCGTCTGTAACTTTCGAACACGTCGTTCGGTTTTGATGAAATTTGGTATACATCTTATTTAGAAAATTTACAGAATATTATCCCCCCCGCTCCTTGAGTCAAAATTACCAAATGTACCAAAGTTCTATTTTTATATATACTAGAAAATTTGAACTGAAATGACATAATTAAGAAAATAGGAAAACTATTTTTTATTACTTACCCCCACCCTTATGGAAATATTTGCAAAAATACCAGCTTGTTTTATACAAAAGCAAAAGAAAGATGCGATTTTTTGCAATCGATGTGAAATGATCAAGGTAACTGGTATACCTACATGTGAAAAAACAACCACATAAAAAAATTTACTTATATAGTAGAAGGTCTTATTGTTGCTAAAAATGTATAATAACAATACAGTAAATAGCATTAGTAATATTTTTTAAATAAATAAATAAATTAGTCAATAGTGATAAATTTTCAATATAAAAGATGGATCAACTACCAAAGATTTGGGTCAGGGTAATGAGAGTCAATACCATAACAAAATATGAAAACTAAACTTAAATGGATTCGAAAACGAAGAAGTTTTAAAATTAAATAAGCTTTCAAAAATTTATGCATCTCTTTCTTGAAAAATGAACACTTTTATGTAATCTCCTTATATGAATCTTAATAAAGATTTTGTTTAATCAATATTTTTGAACATTCATTTCTTGCTTTTTTCAATGATGAAAGAAAAAGAACTTCAATTTAAGCGAAGTAATGACATTTCAATTAAAATAATAACAAAAATTTAGTCCCTTTGCTCTAACATATGATAGTTGAAGTATTATTTCATTGAAATATATTTATTTCTTTAATGTCCCCAGATTTTAATATTATTTTCAAAATATTAAATTTTTGCAGATTTTTTAATGTTACGTAAAATTGCTACATTCTTTTCACCATCATGTTACTTGATTAAGTTTTAGTTAATAAGAAAAGAATAATTTACTATTATACTTTAAACGTGTTTATGAATAAAGTTTATGAATTTTTCTTGTCGATTTCTATGTGGGAAATGTTTGTAAGTAGGGCTAGATTAGTGCATACGCCACCCACACCATGGTTCAAAGGCGGTCAAAATTTTAATAAAAATATTCTAATCTTCAAAAATATTTGAAATTTATAATTCATAAAATCGAAAACATTAACCTATGAAAACCTAATAGTAATTCAAAATAATTACTTTAGGTTACAAAAAAATTGTATATTTTAATTTATTTTGTATAAAGCAGACTTAATTAGGTTAGCTTAGTTATCATTTTCAATAATGGGGCTGCAAAATTTTATTGGTGTATGGGCGACATATACTTTTAATCCGTCCCTGTTTGTCAGCGTTCGTCCTTTAATTTTCAACTTTCGAGAAATGTTTATTTAAATTTTGTTCATTTAAATATTTTTTTTTTCAGTACAAAATGAATTGGATACTTAGCATATTATTAATAGTTACAATAGTGGAAGCTGGTGATATGATGCGAAAAAGTATTGTATTCGATAAAAACACACCAGATGTATTCTATTGTCCCATTCATAAACCAACTGGATTTGATAAATTAATTGTAAAGTAAGTGTTTGAGAAATTTTTTTTTTTTTTTTTTGTAAATAAACAACAGACAACTAATTAATTTTGTAATTTTTAGAGCACGACCATTATCAAGATTATGTGAATTTGAAGGTAAAGGTATACCAGAAGATTACAAATCAGATTGTTATCAAGATGTTGATGAAACTGAATATGCATGCAAAGAGAAATATAGAATAATGGTAAAAAAAATGATACAAACTATTTTATTTTTATTTTACTGGTGAAAATCCGAAACATGAGCTTTTCAAATATAATTTCATCACATAGTTTATCAATTATTTTTTCGAACAGGGCCGTGTCATTGATCAAAAAAGGGTGATGGCCAAATGTGCAAATTTATTTTATTGCAATATTTTAATTATCTACAGATGCATGGATAACCTATACTTCACAATTAGAAGATATTTTTCTATATAGAAACTTTTACTTTTTTAAATATAAATTTATTTAACTCCTATAAGGAGACGTCCGTGGTGGTTAAGAACTTTAGGAACCATTTCAAAAACTGTCTGTTTAATATAATATTATTGCATTAATTTTCAAACGATTGTAAGAAATAATTTCTTTGATTAATTCTTATAATTACATATACACATTAGAGGCATTTTAATATTTGAGATACAACACGGTTTTAAACAATGAATCAAAGTTTGCAAATAAATTACATTTCAGTAAAAATGTTGGTATAGTATCAATACCAATATTAAGCTACCACCCTTTTAACCCTTCAGAACATACGTCTCCCGTACCACAGTCATTGCTATCGTGATGAGAGAAAATCTCACGCCTATTGCGCAAGCGCCAAGAGCGAAATTTAAAAAATATTTAAATAATTTTAGGTTATATATTAAGTAAAATATAATATTAAATATTATTTATTATTATATTTATTGATAATAATATTATACTTATGATCAATCTAATTAACATAGTAATTACAACAGTTTAGAAGTAAAATAAGTAAACAACTTTCAAAACAATGTTTATTTGTATATCTATATACATTCAAAATGGCGGCTAGAAGTCACGGAGACAGCCGAAATGAAACGAACTCATACGAACGGCAATTTTTTTTATGCCTGACTTAACTCATGCGATGAGAGAATCTCTCACAGTAAATAAACAAATTTTTTTTTTCTCTATTTTTCAAGTTTAAAAAATTTTGTTTTATTAATATCATTTAGAGTATTAAATTTTAGAAAGGTAAAAAAAATTTCAGGGGCTCATTCCATTTGAATTTAGAAAAAAAAAAAAAATTTAAAAAAAGCGTGAGAGAATCTCTCTACGCGATTGTTCCGAAGGGTTAAGCTTTTATTGTTTTATTTTCATTAAATTAAGAATTTACAGCACAGATCACGGTCCTGTAAGCAAGGAACGAAATTGGTAATAAATTGTAGTCTAACTCAAATTACGCTTGAAAGGAATAAAGCTCATATTTTTAATTATATTTAAAAATCCATCAAAACAAATTGCTTTTTAAAAATTCAAAACCAAGGATATTCTATAAAAAATTTTACAGTAACTTAATAATTTTACTGGTGATGGAATGGTGAAAAATTTTACAATTTTTGTTTTCAGAAACGCAAAGCTAAGGACACAGGTGATTTAAAAGGCGACATGATTTACGATTATTAAACAAATAGAAGAAATTGGGCAAACACACAAATTAATATTACTTCTTATTGCTATCAATAGCTTGGTTAATTTCTAATATTTAATGCTTACTAAATATTTCTAACGCTTTACAGCATGTAGCTTTAATTTTTTTTAAATTAATTTTCTTATAATATAGTCACAAATTATATTTATGCTACAGTTTGTGATTGAAGTACATTTTGAATGTCATTCTACGTATAACAAACCTTTAAAAACCCAATTTATGAAAACAATTTTGAATCAATATTTTATTTTGGCCACTATCAATATATAAATAACATCTTTATTTCTCAAAAAAAGTCATCGGCTGCATTCATTTTGTGAACGCAACTGTACCTCATAAGAATAGGCTTGTTCTTTATGACTTGAAGTGAAACCCAGTGTTTAACTGAACTGCCTACGCCTGCGCAAATACTATGCTTGTTTTTAAAACACATCCAGCATGCCATCCATAACGATATGATGTCATCAATATTATATATTAGCAATGTTAAATGTCATATTTCATGCCTTCATATCGTTCTGGCTGGCGTGAAAGTATGTGTTTTCAATTACGGCTCATGTAAGTGGTCCAGTTAAAAACAACTTCAAATCGTGAAAATCATTGCCCATAAACAAATTTGGGTGTATGCACGTAAATAAACTCTGACTTTCAATTCAATAAAGAAGAAAATATGTTTTCACACTCTTTTTCTTACTGCGTTTCAAACTATTGTTTTATAAATTTCTTTCCTTGTTTTTCTGAATATATATTTATATTATTATCAACACAAAAAAATGCCCATCGCGGTTTTTAATGGTACGTAAAAAAATTCCAATTCATTTTATTATACACGGAAGAAGTCTAGATATGCCTAAAAATATTAAACTTATTTTTTTTACAGCACTATCCTTAAAAGAAGACTGAAACGATTATTTAAAGATATTAAATGTAACTTAACCTTCGATAGGAGTGAAAGTTATCTTTTAAATATAGAATAGAAAACTAAATTTTTTTTTTGTCTTTGGAAAAAATTCAAAAATTAGTTAAATATTCTTTTTTGTTAACCCAAAACATTTTTTATCGTACTAGCTTAAAAATGGTAGTTATCGATTTTACTTATTCTAATAAGATCGGTGAACAGCAAATACCACGATAATTTTGTCTTACACTCAATATAATGATGTGCCCGTCATCCGAGACTTACTAAAGTAAATGATTTTTACATTTGTTATTCAGTGAACCTCATATTGGAAATATCCGCCAATATTTAGTTTATCATTGCATTCGCAAATTTTCAGTGTTTTCAAAAGAGAACGCTTCAGTTATGATAATTTTTCGAGTAAAAATTTTTTTTGAATTGGAAATAATTAAGGTTCGAAAAGATTTTTTATAGAATTTTGATTATCAATGACATGATTAGATCACATGCTGACTTTATTGTTTTTTGAGTTATAATATTTAAAAAAAGGATGCTATATAATAAAACGTTTAAGCCAAAAGTTATTTACTACGCCAAAAGTTTATTATATCTCTTTGGTCTAAGTTTGTACGGTATTTTTATAAATATAGAATAATATAAAAACTAAACAAATTTAAAATTGTACAAAACTTATTTCTCTTATTTTAAACTCATTCGCAGATTATAATTCCTATGAAACTAAAATATTACCCCCCCCCCCTGATAACGCAATAAAAATACCGTACTAAACCGATATTTTAAGCAACAGTAGTCAAAGTCAGTACTTGTATGGGGAATGCAGTGTTCTGTTGTTGCATAGTAAATACTATAGTCACTGACGACTACAAAGTGGCTTAAAATAAATTGAAAAAAATACACGTACATAAAAATCTACTTATCAAATCTCTTTGTAAAATTCGATCATTTGTATTAACCACTAGATTATAATAAACGGAAAATATAAAAATAATAATTAGCTGTGAATTAACTGAAAAAATTTTCAATTAAAAAAATATATATCTAGACTTCTTCCACACGTAATCGATTAAAATTTAATTAAGTATATTTCAAAAATAATTTCACAATTTTTACAGATGCGAATGTATCCACCTGGTAGCGATAAACCATTTGATGACGGTAGTCTAGCCAAATTTAAGTATGTTGACATGGATAAAGTAATTAAAGTTTTACCTGAAGACAAACGGATATTTTTGAAAAACCGACTTGGATAATGATGGATTATAACAAAAATTTTGTTATTTGTCTCTACTGTGTTAATTTTTGTACATACTTCAATTAAAAAAAATTATATTTAAATGTTATTCAGTCAAAATTGATGTAAATGAATTTATATATTTATTTTTATTTTAAATAGTCTCAAGTTTTGGTGCTAACATGCATTATCAGAAATTTTTTGAAATGGTGGCCTTATACCTATTTTTAATAAACTAATTTTTTTTTTATGTTTTTATTTAAGTGGTATTTTAATTTAAAAAAAAATGTCCCAGATCGTTAAAATTTATTCACTGTTTTTTATATAGCGGAAATCTCTTTTTATACCTCTGTAGATCACTTTTAGCTTTTCTTTGATTAACTCTGATTTTTCGATTAAAAAAAAAACAAGTAAGGGCAATGAAAAACTAATATTTTTAGACTTTTTATTAAAATTGAACTTTCGAGTTAAGAAAGCTCATAGACTCAAATGTGGGTGGTGTCGATTACTTCGTTTTACCACCCCATTAATAATGATGTGCGCGGCCTCTGTTATAGACGTGTATGTCTGAAAAACGATGGTGAAACCAACTTGCTATTTATTAATTATTATCTGGTACTGACAATAGGTTGTATATTCTATGATACGACACTTGTTGATTACTGTGAGTATGCGTACACTATATAGTACTTCCAGTGTGTTTTAGGCCAGTCGCAGAATGTATCTCAAGCATGTATTTTATTAAAAACCGCACACGATAAGAATTCTACATAACACATCAGATTTTCTGATCAGAAAATTTTATCGTGTGCGCACACCTACGACGCTGTCTGTCAGAATTTCTTACGATGTTATCTTAAGATAATATATAAGATGTTATTTGATGTAGGCCACCTATTGGTAAAAAAAGTAGTTAATAAATTTAAAATTCTTGCAAGTTCATTGTTTCGTTGTGTTTCGGTAATTATATGACTGTGTACGTCCAATGATATGCTCTTGTTTAAGATTTTTATCGGATGTATGATCAGGAATTCTTATAGAAGTGTCTGATGTTGTGCGTTCACTATCCGAAATTCTGATCATACAAATCTTATATTGATGGTGCACCGGTACTTATACGTACGTAGTACAAAATTTATTAATGAATTTAAGTCTTATAAATGGCTGTAAAAAAAGGTATGTTCAAGAAAACCATCAACACCTTCCCCTACTACTAGCAAAAAATTCGTCAATTAACTTACTGATTTTTGAACGGTGAAAAAAACCCGTACTTATACGTACGTAGTACAAAATTTATTAATGAATTTTAGTCCTATAAATGGCTGTAAAAAAAGGTGTGTTCAAGAAAACCATCAACACCTTCCCCTACTACTAGCAAGAAATTCGTCAATTAACTTACTGATTTTTGAACGGTGAAAAAAACACCCACAACAAGATGAAAAAAATTTTAAAACTTAAAGATTCTAGTTTTTTATTCCACTGGCAGAATTTTTGATACTCAAGACTTCAGCGCAATCCTAAATTTTGTAATTTTATTTGGAATACTTTTTCGGAAAATTTAAAATAAAATTAATAGACTTACATATACCTAATTTGAATTTTCTATTATTTCTCTGTTGATATTTCGCTAAAAGGATATTCTTATATCCTTAATCGGTAGTCGGATTCTCTTTTATGCTAATAAGATAGAAAGACCTTTCCGAAGACCTCTATTATAAAAACAATCTCTGTAATATACAAAATACTTTCAAGCCTTGAAAAACTAGTTTATTATTCCAGCGTATTCTTTAAAATGTATTTGCTTTGATACCATATTTAAAATTGTGTGTAACTTCATAAGCTTAAAAGATACGGATCATCTTTTTCAATATATAATAATGAATTAGTGTTAGTGCACATGGTAAGATTTACTGAGTTAAACTAAATAAATATTTTCTTAAAATAAGGATTTTTATTTTTACAAAATAAACAATATTATTAAATTTACAACATTAAAATAATTTAAATTTTATTTTAGTCATAATACAAAAAACATAAAATGTTTCATTTTATATTATACTTGGACTACACTGAAAAATGGAATTCCAATATTAGAAAACATTTCTAAAAGTGTTTTTCAAAAACACTCATATAGTGTTGTTCTTTCTTTCTTTACAAATTATAAAAATTACTTTTTCCAATCGTCCTTTTCGTAGTCCCATTTGGATGAGATACCATCAACTGGATCGATTCGTAAGTCAAGAATACGTCTCAATTGAGCACGTTGATGTTCTTCATCAAATGTTTCTGGTAATGGATAGTATACAAATTTGGCCATAGCCATATAATACCATAATGCAAGGGATATTAATGCTAAAGCACACCCTATTACAGATTTCCATTCACCAGTAGGTGCATTCATTTCAGCAAATGTTTGACAAAAACTAGCACGATATAGAGCTTTCTTTTCTTCCATTGATAACTTACTCCAATCACCCTTTTCTTTTTCTTTAAGTGAAGCTATATCGGGAGTTGATTCCTTATAACTGTGAACAAATATAAAACAAGGAATAAAAAAAAAACATCCTAATATTTAGTAAAAAGGGTTATTTTTGACCAGAATATTTGATATTGATCTGTACCTTTATACATAACCAATATAAAAAAAGACTTACCGAATAGCTGGGAAAGGAAATATAGCTAAATCTGCATAAATTGGTTGTCCATTGATTCCTGGTCCAACAACTTCTCGGTTTCCAATTTTGCTAAGGGCAGTTGGTGCAACCTCTCCATGACCATAGTGAGCATTACATCTTAATACATTAACTTGCGATGCCAATCGCAACAAAGATCTTGGGGATATCTGTGAATCAATATTTCATTAATAGGTTATGTCATATAAATCATATTACATAATCAATTTTCCAAGAACATTCAAAAATGCATTCAATTATATTTATTGGATAAATTTGAAATAATAGTATGAAAATTAAAATAGTTAAATAAATCCTGTTAAGTTAATAAAATTTATTCAAAAATATGATTATTTAACCAAAAGATACATACCTCAAAATATTCATTTCTATTAGAAATTATTATTTATTTATACGAATCCTCATAAGTTTTAATGAAAAGTAAAATAAGGTATAATTAAAATAGTAATATTTACCTTTGAACTGAACATTTTATCCAGCAAATATCACTAAAATATGTCAGCTATCGTTTTTCGTGTAATAAATGAAACTTTAATCTCGAACCCAGCTATTACATTATTGACCACTTCAAATAATAAAATAAAGAATACTGCAATGTTAATGTCGGTAAGCCAGATATCTGTAAGCAATGTGCAGTTTGATATACTTTGATAGTGTTAGAAGTACTACGCTAGATGGTATTACATGTATAGTGGTTTAATCATAGACATAAAACTTGTGGAAGAATACAGGACTTCAGAAAATAGCTGATCCAATTATTGAAACTTATTCTGCATCTAAAATACAACAAAATATGTCATTTGATATTTTTTTCTAAACTCGACCATCTTAGAGAAAATTCAAATTTCCGATTTTATTTCAGTTTTTCACGTTTTTAATACAAAAGGATCTTTAATTCTCAAATAAAACAAAAATTGTCTGTGTTTTTGAATTTATCATGTTTTGTATACTGTTATTTCCGTTTGATTAGAGATATAACAAATCTAATTAAATCTTTGAAAAGCAGATTGAATTTTCCAAGTAAAACTAAAATTAAAATTATGAATTTTAACCATATGACTTTACTTTACTTTTATGTGTTACATATAATGTAATTTAAATATGAAACACCGTACTACCGTCTGGGCATGCAGTTTTCTGTTGTTGTAAGTAAATACTGTAGCCACTGATGACAATAGTAGTTAAAAATTGACTTTGAAATAAACTAAAAATAAAATTTAATATTTTTATAATATGAATTTTATAATTATTAATGAGAACTCTAGGATTTTTCGAATAAATTTCGATTTTTTCTCCAATTTCCTAGATCAAATTATTTTGTATTTCATAAATACGTATTTCGACTACAAAGTAGTCATCATCAGTATGAATTAGCTTTGCACTTGCAAACCGTCACCAAAGTAGCAACGAGTAACATCACCTCAGAGAATCATTACAACTAGCTTATTCATACTGATGATGACTACTTTGTAGTGGAAATACGTAATTATAAAATACAAAATAATTTGATCTAGGAAATTAGGAAATTGGGAAAAAAAATCGAAATTTATTTTTATAATATGAAATATAATTAATATTTTACAAAACAATGTTGAATAATATTTTACAAAACTCTGATTTTTTATATTAAAATCAAAGAGAATCCCCTTATTGATTAAAACATGTCAACATAACAACTACCAGTGTTAATTTTTTAGATACTCTACATATAGCTGAGTATCAATCCTTTAAATATTTTTAATGATTATAGTAGACGATAATTATTAAACAATAAATTGCGTTATCCAAAACTGGTTGAAACTATGCCGATTATTTTAATAATTTTTTTAAAATTTAGATGTTTAAATACCATATATATGATTGAGTATCAATGTTTCAAATTTTTTATATAATTGTCTAAATATACTGCCTATGCAGTTATAAAAACATACATAATTTTTTGTTTCAAATTTTTCTTCTGTTTTCAATGGTTAAAAAGTTGGATCATGGATGCATCGAACTCAATAGACCGATTTTGCTCGTTCTCGAACTTGATATTACTTTTTAGGTCTAGAATACACCACCAAAATTTCAGTTCGTCTTTTCTTTTCATTTTTGAGCCATTCTTGATGATTGATGGATGGACGGACGAACACACGGAAATGGGCTTGTTGGATGAATTTCATTCCAATTTAATTATCAAGAATTAAATACGCCTCTGGCCTAAATTTATTTATTAAATGTTTTATTATATAACTCTTGAATAATAACAAAATTTTTTTATTTATTTATTATGATTTAAAGTAAATAATTCAATGTTTATGAAGTGACATTCCAGAACAAGTGTATTAAATTAAATTAAAATTTAAATCTTAAGTTCTAGAAAAATATCGAAGAATTACTAATTTGGTAGTAAACAGTTATTACCAGTACATATAGGAGCCAGGAAGATAATTATGGGACAGTTTATTATTAACAGGGTTGTCAGTGATGTTGAATACAAATAGAGTCATTAATTTAAGTGAATTATTATTTGTAAAAGATTATTTATTGGATCTTTTTTTTTATTTTTTTTGAACGTAGAATTTTTAAATACAAAATATAATAAAATTTGAAAGTAGAAATTTAATTAATATACCAAGCCGATAAGGAGATTAAATTTCTGTCACTATTTTTATTTTCCTATTTAAATAATTTGTGAATAATGTTCCAAGTGCAATAAAAACTTTTGACCTTTTACTAAGACATTGTGTTTTTTATTTTATTTTTTTATTGTTTTATTTGGCTATTGCAAATCCGTTACGGGATTTGTGAGAGAACCGCCAACAGACCCAATATTATTCGCAGCAGACTAATTAACTAATTCTATAAAAACCTATATAGTCAATGTATGAATGTTTTGGCCCCGCATTCGATAAAAATTCATGTATTTGTCTGAAATTTTGACAGTAGGTAAGGAATACATTGGAAAGTAAAATCTTCTCAATACCAACGTGCGCTTATTCGCTAGGGGTAAGGGAATGTTAAAAGAAAAATTTTAAGCTAAATGTATTTTGCTGAAGTTTTTCGAAAAATTCATACTTGTCGAGTTATTCGTAATTGAAAACTTTTTTCTTTTTTTTTTTTTTCGAAAAAACTAACGTTTTAATTAATATTTCATAAATTATTCAAATATTATTGATTTTTAGTAAAAAAACTACATTACCAAACTGTAGTCCATAAAAATTTGAGATGTAGGCCTAATAAAAACCAAGTTATGGCTCTAACCTTGAAAAGTCGCGTGTATGAATTTGACAGCTGTTGCAATATTAGTATCTGAGTTATAGAATTTTTAGTGAAAGAACTTTTGTTACCTTGAAAAAATGGATAAAAATGAATTTCGTGTTTTAATAAATCATTGCCTTTTGGCGAATAAAAATACTATTGAAACCAAGGCTTGGCTTGATAACCATTATTCAGGCGCACTAGGAAAATCAACCGCGGGGAAGTGGTTTGCAAAAATTAAAACGAGGTGAAATGAGCACCGAGGACGATACACACACTGGATGCCCCAAGAAGCTTTAACCGACGAAAACAAAAAAATCCGCAAAATCATTTTTGATAACCGTAAAGTGAAGTTGATGGAGCTTGAGAGCATGAAAGATCAAAGGAGCTCGGGCATGAATATTTTGATATGCGAAAGCTCTGTTCAAACTGGGTGCTGCGTGAGCTCACAATCGATCAAAAACAATAACGAATCTACGATTCCAAGGAGTGTTTGGAGCTGTTCTTTCGAAATAAATCCGAATTTCTACGTCCAATGAAGCGACTCCAAAGCGTGGAAAGACGCAAAAGTCGGCTGGCAAGGTTCTGGCATCAGTATTCTGTAATACTCATGGTATAATATTCATTGGCTATCTTAAAAATATCTATAGTCGCTGTCTAAAGCGGCCTCATTTGAAGAAGAAGAAAGTGCTGTTTCATCAAGAGAATGCACCGTGTCACAAATCAATTAAATCGATGGCGAAATTGTTATAATGGGGCTTCCGTAACCATCGTACTTTCCAGATCTGGCCTCCAGTGACTTTTTTTCTGTATTAACATTACTAATATGTTTCTTGTATCATGATGCCGCGTTTTCTTACATACTGAAACATAAGCACCATTCTGTGGATGATATATCTAGCGGCCCACTGCATAGAGTAAAATAGAATAATAACAGAGCTAGTATTATGAAGATAATGCGCCACAAGTGGCTAAAATTTGCAATAAAACATTCACAGTCTAAAAAATATAATTATTTGTTCAATTGTTTGCATGAAAATGATAGCAAATGATAACAAAAATTATTGAGTAATCGAAAAAAAAGCTGTTAAATTCTTGATTTAAAACTGTAATTGTTTTTAATTGCAAATGTGAATGGGTATTCATTTAAAAAGTTTAACGCACGTTCCCATATTGTGACGCGGACTGGTATGGAAAGAAAACTAATTATAGAAATCTTTAAATAGCTGTCAAATAATGCAATTATTATGCTAATAGTAGTTATTTATTTTACCGATAGATAGAACTACTAATATTAGTTATGTAAAAACATGTTTAGAGTGTAGATAATTAACGTGGAGGATCATTTGAAAAGAACAATGAGCGTGTGGTGAAAAAGATATGTTGGAAATACATAATGAAGTTGATTAAAATACTTAATATACATAGCACACACAGTATTATGTTCCACTTTATTTAAAGGTACAAATCGTTAACACAAACATTGTTATATAGAAGAACTATTAAAGAGAACAAAAAGAGGAAGTTTTCCTTTTTTTACTATAATATTGTCGAGTCTTGTACACATACGTTATGATGAAAATGAATAATTAAATAAAAACGGCGTCTTTTGAATCACTTTACTAGAAGTTCAACCTTAATTTTATTATATTAAATTAGTTTCTGTGTCTTTGTTCTTCTTCACTGGTGTGTCAACATAAAGAAGTAATATCAAAAGAGTATGGATAAAGTTTTTTTGAGATAGTTTAATCTAAATTGAATTGGAAAACTTTATTGAAAAAATTAGTTTACGATACATAAGCTTAGATTTTTTGGTAATTACTTGCGTGTTTGTAGATTATTAGAATTGTTAGTTATAATCTAAATTTAACATGCGATGCAGTCTTATGAGAAGTTTCCAGTCAAAATCTCGTAACAAGACTGTGGCTGGTCTTTTATTATTTTTGCCAGCATAACTTTAATCCTGTTATTAAGATTATAAACGTAAAAGTTTATAAGTATGAATGAATAGTTGTTTGTTACTCTTCTAAGCAAAAACTTCTGAACCGATTTTTATCGAATTTTTTCTAAATGTGTGATTTGTTCCAACTTAAAAATAGGAAAGGTCTTAGTTCCATTTTCTACCCGTAAAAGGAGGAGGGGTGGAGGCATATTTTTTATTGTTATCACTTGAAGTATGTTGAACTGTCAATTATATACAGTGTGTATCATTCAAGTAATATTTTATCCTGACAACATCAAAATCCTTTTTCCAATCTTCCCGTATCAATCCTTTCCCGGAAATCAGGTTAATGGGTCAATTTGACTCACGAGCTCTGCTTTTCAGGAAAATATTTCCCATGCCATACGATGTCGATTGCACCTGATTCCGGTATCCCCTAAAGAGTAAATATCTTCTTTTAGGTTAAGTCATATATTTTTTAAGTTATTTATAGGGATGGTACATCCATACACATAAAGTTTTATTTTGAATGCTTTTTATTTAAAATTTTTTCATTTCTGAACGATTGCAATTTCGCTATAACTAACATATAAGACGATTTATAGATAAAGCTTAGGCTAGGTGCTATATTTTATAAGTTGATTTATATTATTATTATTGTTATTAAAGAGTTTTTAATTTGAAAAAATTAAAAATTTGTTCAAATATCACCGGAACCATTCGTGGTTCTGGAGGTTCATATACTTTTCATCAACTGTATGACTACCACATTACGAAGTACCGGGTGTCAGAACCAAGTATAATATATTTACATTTCGGTGACACGATACCAAGGCCGAAGCTCATTCTGGGTTAAAGGGGACACTTGGTAAGTCCCACACCAAATGCCAGGTGTATATATTAAAGTTTTGTTTCATAGGTGTCCCATTTCAAATATTACGTGTCCCGCCCAAAAAAGCGGGTGACCCACACCAAATACCGTTTGTAAACAAATGGCGTTACTTCAAATACTGCCTGATAAGAAAGGATTATCGGAAACTGGGGTCTGTAATTTTTATACAGATAACTCGAAAAATACTTATAGAAATGTAATGAAATTTGATATGTACAATCTTGACATAAAAACAGAGGGCTTGTCAAAGAATTTTCCTCGAAAGTAAAAATTAAAATTTAATTTTACATTTAGAAATGTTTTTCCGTAAAACACTTTTTGGCATGCCCTCTGATTTCATGTCAAGATTCTGCAAAGCAAATTCCATTCCATTTGGAAAAGTTCATTTATGCATGGAATTCTAGGAAATTTTTGTGTATTTTTCGAAATTGGTTTAAGTTGTATGATACATTTTTTCTACCAAATGTCTCTACGTGAAACAAATTCAGAAATAAGCTTTCATTTTGATTTTCTCTTTTTAATACATATGTATATATATATTTCAAAGTATATAATTTTTCGGGGTATACAAATCTTAGGGTCTTTTGAAATAGATGGAAATCAACGATTTTTAAATTGTTTTGAAATTTGCGCAAGAATCGATGTGGCAACGTTCGACCAAATCAGGGTAGCTAACGTGGGTACGGACTGAACACTTGATCTGAAAAGTCGATGTTTTAGACGTTTGTCCATCATGTTCTTTGTGTTGAATGAAGAGTATAGTCTTGTAAAGGATGCGCTTAACAGTGGATACATTTTGGAATATCTGCTTTGAATGTTCTAATTTACCTTTGATTTAAATTTGTTTGGGTTACAAACTAAAACTTTGCTTACATTGATCAAGTAATTTAGTCAAGTAGCAAGTAGTTTAGGTTAAAACACTTAGCACTTGATCAAAAATCGTTCACATTTATAATTTGATAATTTATTTAAGTAACAAATAATTATTAAAGTTGTGGTCCGACATTGGCTGGTAGTTAAATACGTTCTGTAAATTGTCACAGTCATGTAATATTGTTTAAAAAATAAAACTGTTTATATTATATGACTGTGAATCTACGGATATACTATAAACAATGAATATATATCGGAACAACAATTAAATGTCAAACAGATTAATTCCTACTGAATTTACCTGTATATAAATGGATATTCTAGAAGAATAATACGTTCTTCGATTAATAGATCGATGAAACGAAAATATACTTTTACTCCTTTATTTGTCAACCGATTTTTGTTAACCGAAGCTTTAGTATTATCTCTATACAAATTTGAAACAGAAGATATATTGACCTAATAAAACATTGGGCTTTAAAATTGTGAGAAAAATATTAAAAATTAATTGGTGACTGCTTTAAAAGCCTGGTACATTGGTATTCTTTCTTCTTATAGTCTTTTTCCATCGATACAAAAATGATGCATAAAACCATGAATAATAAATTTGTAATTTTTTTCATAAAGGTGGGTGTGTAATAATATGAGAATGAGAATTATTTACAAAGTATTTAATGATAGTGATTAAATACATCCCTTCAAGCATTTGTTTGAAGTATTAAATTCCAATATTGAGGGAAAAATATTTATTAAACATAATGTAGAGTTTCAATTGAAAATTCTTAACATATTTCATGATTAGAGGCTAAAATAAATAATATGCGATTATTTAATTTCATTGATCATTTGAAAATTTTTATATTATCGAAATAATATTGGAAAATGTTTGTGGTTAAATATGTAGTAAAACTTACCTTTTTTATTTGGGTGTTGAAATTGTCATGCGTTTGTTTTTGTATGCGTGTGTTCTTTTAGAGATTAGAAAGATGTAATATATATATATAGGCTTGGTATTGTTACTGTATTTTTACATCCGACATATTCAGGATAGATTAAATTTAGTCTATAGTTATATATGTAGATTTAGTGGAAAGCTTGAATCCATAAACAAAATTTTGGTAGTTTCAAGTGAAAGTAAAAAAATGAAATTGAACTTATCTTTACAGTGATCTCTTTCAAGTTAAAACACCATTCTTAATATGTATTTAACTTACCTTATAAGATATTTTTGATTCAGATGATCAAGGATTTATGGTTCAAAGTGTATATTTTTTATAGGATGTCTAAAGATATCGATTGATATACATAAAGAATATATATATAAAAAAATATCATCGTAAAGATGTTCCTCTTTTTCCGGGCACATAGTATCATATGTTTTACATACTTATAGCTCACCTGTTTATGGTTTCTCCTATTTACCTCGTGATTTATCCCGAGACAGCTTTTGACTGCATAGTACATACAGTTATTTTTGCCAATACACAAGTTAATTTTAAGAAAGACCTTATTATTTTTTGAAAAATGTTTGTATTTTTTTAAAAATAGAAATTGAATAAGTAATAAAAATTTCAAATAGACTTTACTAGTTCGTATAATGTAGTTTATTAATATAAGGGATGATAGAATGTAATTTATAAATCCTGTATTTCTTTTTTTGGATGAACAAAATTGGTTTTCTTTCATGAAATTTGATAGAATAATCCTAGACTAAAAAACTGATGGAATCAATATTTCATATTTAAAATTTCAATGTGTTATTTAACGTTTTCTGTACACACTAGAAATAAATTTTTTCAAAAGGGTTAAAAAGAATCAACTATTATATATTAAATGATATAATATTTATTCACTCACATTTAAATTGTTTCTACAAAATTATGTGAATAAAAATACAGTAAAAAAATATTGATATTTATTTTAATATTTATCGACACCTGGAAAATGATTTCATAATATAAGTTAAAACGGTTTGCTTCCATGTGCAAGCTATGGATTTCATAGACAATTAATGATGAAATTTCAAAATTTTTTAAACCATAATTAAGAGCAATGGTTTTTGCCCTGTAAATGGCAAAACGGTTTAACATTTACTGGTGAATTTTTTCCTATAAAAATTAAAGAGAAATAGATATAAATCAATATAAAGCTTGGAAATATTGTCTAGTTTTTGGAAGAAATATGACATTATTATAAAAAAGTAAAATCAATTAAAATAAGTTAAGATATTCACTGAGTAAAATGGTTAGATATCCCACTTAAAACTGCACCTAGAAACATAAACACATATACGCAAAATAAAACAAAAAATGCGACACTTGAATCCTTTTACCAATTTCAAAGCAATACATACTGATTGTTATGTTGTGTTGAGTTGTTTATTCTAAAACAAAAATTTGAAATTTAAAAAATATTAATTTACACCATAACATTAGTATATTTCATTATTTTAAGTAAGCGTGGAAGATTCAGCTGGTGGTTGCATTTTTTGTTTCTTTGAATATATTTAAGTATAGCATATTTTCATCCACAATTATCAAATTTTATAGTTGCGAGTTATACAATTTGTTTAGAGTACACATTGACTTAAGGAAAACATTGTTGAAACATTCCTTTCACCAACACATTCTTTTATATTCTCAGAAATATTTTATACATGTACATTTATACTATTAGATCAACTTTTATGTTTTATGATTATTATTTTTGACATTTTATAGTGGAAGTATTTATGAATGCACATACAAAAATGTAATAAATTACAAATATTTATTATGTATTTTGCATTGAGAATTATTGGTTATGTATTGTAATAAGTAAACAAAAAATACTGTTGCTTAGAAACAAATTTCAGGAACATTTATGAGTAGTTTCGAAACCAATAAGTGGTTAGAACGATCTCTAGATCAATCTTCTAATGACGTTTTTGGGGTTTTCTTTCAAACAATAATGTATTTGTGGAGTAGGCAAGAAAATTTGCAATAAGAAAACAACGGTTGGATATTGTTGCGAATACTTCTCCTCAAGTGCTAGAAAATGTCTAATGTTATTAGACATTTTCTCTAGTATTATTATATGAGAATTAAAAAATACTCTCACTATAAAATCTAAAAAAATAAATCATAAATCTGTTGATCTGAGTGTATGTGTATAAAATATTTCAATGCATGTATAAAGATTGTAATATTTTAACATTGTTTTCCCTATACGAATACGTATACTAAACAAAGTGTATATTAAAAATAGGGTTTTTTTTAAATAAATAAAACTAAAAGACGTATTACAAAACATATTTATTTTCAAAATTTTAAAATCTTCATTTATTCTTTTTTGTACAAACAAAAAATCAACAAAATGTTTACGTCAAACATGTTAATAATATTATAAAAACTCATAATGATGAAATTACAATTCTCTCATTATCATGCTACGATGTCAGTGACGAATACAATAATTGGGTATTCATAAAATTTTCTTATTGACTTCATAATATGCCGTTTAATATTTTCTTCTACTAACAATAGGTCTGTTTTTGGGAAGGGGGATAAAATTTTATTTCAATCCCTATAAAATCGTCACTGATTACAATTTTAATATGAATGTTTAACCAACCATTAATATATTAAGTATTTGTTTTATATTCAGTTGACACGTCATGCGTAAATCAAAACACTTACTTAATTTTTGACATTCAAATGTTTTACACTCAATGCTAACTTCACAGTTTGTTGCTGATTTTCATATTATGTTTCTAACAGTTAAAGCTTTTTTTTGTTTTGTTAAAATTTATTTTTTTTTTTTGCTTTATGTAGGGTAACATTATTAAAGAAAAGTTATACAGTGTAATTAATTTACATAGACTCGGAAGATTGGTGTCTTTCCATATGCAATTTTGATATTACATTCTATGTCTTTTTTGGTATACGAACAATACAAAATGATAAATTTTGCATAAAATAAAATTGTATTATCATATATAAAAAATTGAAAACTTTACATTTTATTTTCAAATTACAATACGGAGTTCGTCGATGAAACAAATTATTACTCATCTTCAATATTAACTGAAATTAATGTGTTACAATGCCAAAGTAATATACAGGAGATTCTATTTCGAATTATCGATGTACAAATAATTTTTGTATAAGCATAATTTATTGTAAACTGCTTGTATATTATTGTTTACCTATCTTAAAATTAGGAAACAATTAATTATAATGTGCTTTCAAAGAAAATATGCTATCAGATTTTAATAAAAACCATTTAGGCTTTTATACTTATTGTTTACGAATTTTTGAGATGTGTCTTTAAACTATGAAATGATAACACATACATGATTCATAGGTTATTATATCTTCTTAAGCAACTGCAAATTATTGGAATTATTCTTTAAACCCTATTTAATGCTATTTAAATGATATGTATGAAACTATATAATTATATATAGTTATATATATATATATATATATATATATATATATATATATATATATATATATATAAAAAAAAAATTATATATAGTTATATATATATATATATATATATATATATATATATATATATATATATATATATATATATATATATATATATATATATATATAGTTATATATAGTTTTAAATAATTGTAATTAGATTTATTTATATATAATAATATAGGGCCATTTCCGAGATTTCATTACCATTTTTTTGCAATATTTCTGTAAGTGTAATACTAGGTACTATAAGTTTTGGAAACGTTTAGTAAACATTGTAATGTACTTTGGTCACTAGTGAGAAGTTGTGTCAGATTTTCATTAAATTTAAATGATTTTATATATTTTCTAATGTGAACTTATTGTTTAATTATTGTAAAATAATTTTTATGTAAAATTTAAAATCTTTCTTATGTAAAATTATTGTTTTAACAGAACATTTTCAAAATGATAAATAATAAAATTTAAGTTATTACTTTGCAAATGCTCAATTCCTCTTTTTACCAACGTTAATAAAATATTTTATGCAAAATTAAATATTTTTTATTTTTCAGAAAAATGTTCTTAGCTTTGCCTCAATGGTACTTAATAATAATACTTATTAAATACAAAAATATGGTTGAAGTTTTAATATTTTTTATGTGAGGTTTTTTAAATTTTGAAAATTTCACTAGTAAACAAAATGTCCCATTTTTCCACAATTTGATTGAAACTAATATCAATATTATGTCTGGTGAAATTTACAAATTATTTAGCATATGAGAAGAGATATAATTTTCCGATCCTATGCTATTATTATTGCCGTTAAGAATTATAAGAATTTTTTCAATGTAATAATTTCAGTTCTCTTTTTCATCAAAATTGTCAATTTACGTATAGTTATGTATATACAATAATTGATATGCAATTTTCATTGTTTATATGAAGGGGTCCTGCCATTAATAATTATTATAATATTATATAAAATATTACGCTTTTTTTTAAAATTTATAACTATAATGTAGTTATTGATTTTTTGATAGAATAATAATAATTAATTACCAATTGTCATTATTCTGCAATTGATTTGTAATTTTTATGTTAGTAAAGTGTTTATTTTAAATGAGATTTGTGCAAATATTTATCATTTAGTAAGCATTTATGTAATCAAGAGAAATTGATATGATATTTGAGAATACGTTTGAATGTTGCACAACATATTTAAGGATGCAATAGATAAAAAGGATCAGGAGCCATCACAGGAGCTGATTTCCAAATTTATTATAATTTTATAAAACATACTATATTGTAGTTCTTAAAATTTTTTCTATAGAAAGTTATTTTATATTCTTTTCGACTTTCTTTTAAAATTAAATGTAGATAAACTGTCTTATAAAGAAAGTCTACGTAATACATTAAACGTTTATTTTCCTACTATAAAAGTAAATAAAAATACTAAATCAAAAACAATAAGGACGCTAGAAGAAGAATATAAAAAAAAATCGTGGACAATGTTCAATAGAACATTCTGGGACCACAAATTATTTAGTTAATTATGTGTTAACTTCAATTTATTGTATTTAATGAATCGTAGAGAGAAATCTATTTTTAAACAAAAAATAATTTATTATGACAGAAGTGATAACTACTATTAATGAAGTTATAACTATACAGTGTTTTTCATTATTTTAGATGATTATTTTTGATTCTGGAGAAGTAACTTTTACCTTCAGGATAGTAACTTTTACTATCGATATGGGCGAAAAAATTGATTACAAAATTAACGCAACTATACGTATTATAGTTGTTAACATATTAGGAGTGACTATTTAGAAAATAATATCACGATTTTAAAATAACAGGTCGTAGAGACATGTAGTTTGTTTTTTTGCATTTCGCTCAGAATTGAATTACAAAAAAGTCTACTATAGTGATCCAAATTTGTTTGATTTTGTATTTCAATTAAATTTCTAAAAAAGTCATTGTAAAGGAATGAATCACAACAGATAGACTTTTTCCAATTCATTTCTGAGCATGTATTTTAAATTCTATATTTTAATCGTTAGCTAGAAGACTAGTAAGAACTCCAATTTTTTTATTTTTTTTTTCTCCGTGTATTAATCACAGGCAAATGCATTTTTTAAATGTATATTATGTACATTCAAACATATTTTCACACGGTTATTACGACTTCATAATTAATATAAATTTGTAAAATAACGACAGATAGTAACAGATAATAAAAAATATCAAAACAAAAATAATAACTACCCCATATAATTAAAGCGTTTTTATTAAAACTTTAGGGAATTTTATCAATTATTATAATACTATTTCAATTATTGGTATGGCTCATCTCACCATAATAAATATATATATATATATATATATATATATATCTATATATCTATATATCTATATATATATATATAAATATATATATATATATATATATATATTTATATCTATATATAAAATTTTTATTCTTTTATTTAAATAAATTCTGTATTTAATATTCAGTTTTTGTAATAATATTTTAATACATTGTTTACATTATTTTATTTATATACACAGATTATTTATGATTGATTAAATTTTATATATGTTTATCAATATTATTATTTTTTTTTTATAGTTATTATATTTTTGTTTTTCACTCTCTATAATTTTCACGTTACTTTTTTATTTTTGAAATAATAATAATAATAATTTTTTTTTCTGTATAATAAATGTTATTTTCGATTATATATTTGTATTAGTCGTAGTAGTATAGGTTTATAGTTGTTATTTCAATTTTAAATATAAATTAAAATAACAACTAATGGATTTTTAAATGAATTTATTGTTTCATGGTAATATTTTTTATTTTAGGGTAAATATGGTAAATACACGAGTTGTATAAATATCGAAAATCACAATAATGAAAAAAATTATAGTGATTTATATAATTTTGATACAAAAACTTGCACAAACACTAGCAAGAACAGTCAATAAGGATTAACTTTGATTAGTATATATGTTCACATTACAGTGAATCACTAGAGAAATTATTAGTTTGATGTATGATAAATGCCTGCACTTATATCAACATCACCTTCTTGAATTGGAAATGTCTCGCCACACTTCAATGCGGAATAATCGATCTATAAAACAGTGTCAATGGAACGAGACCGTTCGTTCTAGATTCGTAAAAGTTGTTTAAACAAAAAAAGTCCTATCGAAATATCATTTTGAAATTTTTAAATGATATGCAAAAAAAAAAAAAAAATTCAATATTATAATAGTATGCTAAAACTTTGTACAAATTATCTCAAATAGATTATTTTATAAATACTTTAGCATATTTATAATACTTTAGCAATTATTTGTGTTGGTATGATTATTATAAATTTCAAGCGCCAGAATTATCCACGTTTAGATTTTATATTTTGATATAGTAGTAATATTTATTAATCATTTGATTGATGTATTACAAATTATATTAGCCGGAGAATACCAGAGGCTATTTTTATTCTGTAGAAATATGCCATTATTTTGGAAAAATTCATTTTTAATATTTTGATTAAATTCAAATTTATTATTGAAAATTATTTGCATGTATTTTATTAAAAAATGTAATCGATAAATTCTGCTGAATGTAATGCAACCCAAAAAAAAAAAAAAAAAAAAACCGTAGTACATATATAGTTAACGTATATAATTTGTTTCTCATAGTTCGTTCAGAATTCCATGAGAGTTTGGAAGCGTAGAGATTAGAATTGTATTTCAATATAGGTTACATTAAATTAAATTATTTATATTCCTGCCTTTCTGCATAAAAAATATAAGAATATTTCTTGTTTTTTTTATCGAATTTAGGATATTTAGGAATTATAATACGTTGATAATTTAGGATAATTCTGATTCTAAGAGAAATTATTATTAATAAATTTTGATACGATTTATTTTGAAAGGAAATACTCATCTTTTTGAAAATTTTTGTTTCTTGTTTGACGAAAATAAAACAAAATAAATAATACAATAGTTTTTGATTTTGAAATTATGTCCTTTTGTATTTAACGTGTTAAAAGTTCTAGTCTATTAATGCAGTGCCTATCATTATCAAGGGTAGGTATTACAAATATAATCTCAGTTTTGAACATGTTATATATGGTCAAACTTAGTTAATTGATAACAGAAGTGTAGCGTGGCTATCAGTGAAATTGCTGTGATGTCATCTTTAACTGTCATGTATGTGAAGATTTCTGCAATATCGTGTATTGACATGATTTGAATGATTGCCGAAATCTTCACTAGACTAGGACTATTGACTAGATCAATACCTAGACGAATCGATTAATTTATCCAAGGTTTTATAGTAAAACACTATTAATTTTTTATTTTTGCGTAATATATATACATTAATTTAACGTCAAACACGAGCCGTTAAGCAAATTTAATTCTTTATTGTAAAAACAATGTTAAGGACTAATTCGAACATAAAAACAAAAACATCTTGGCTCAAGAATGCAAGGCAAAATGAATATACAACCCCTTTTTAACAGAAATAAAAAAAAAATTCCCTTTTTCGACTCCTTTAAAGTCTGACTTTAAATTTTCTAGCCGGTGTTGAATTTACGCCGTAATAATTATTTGATCTTAGTCAATTTTTAGTAATATAGAGCATTGAATTAAAGGTTTTGTTCCCTAGTCTGAGGATATTATTTGACAAATACTTCAAGATTCCAGAAGTATTCAATTGTATGTAATTCTGTGATTTCAAAGGATATGGGTGTTTATTTTTTGACGATTTATACCTTATATTCATTTTTATTTGTTACAAATGAGATATCTATTAAAATATTCCAAATTAGTATGTTGAGAGTATTTTAATCAATTTGTCAAAACATTCATAATTTAAATTATTCAATCATAAATGCTTAAAATTTTACAAAATTCCCATATGTCCCAATAAACAACAACATTTATTATACATTTTAATTCACACTTAAAACTTGTTTTTTTTCTGTTGTATACATTAGTAGATCGTTAATATAAATTTGACTATAATTTAATTTTTATACAAATAAGCGTTTGATTTATAATATGTATATTTTTAATTATAATAATTTATAATTTATTCAACACTATATATATATTTATATACATATTATATACAGGATTCCATTCAATTAAGCATAAAACTATTTTCAGAAAGTCTTTTATTTTACATTACAAAAAATGTGGTAAATGGATGATGTTAAACTGCAAGATTGGTTTAAATCGATAAAAAAATTACTATCGGAAATAAAAATAATCATTTTGGAATTAATCGATAATAATGACGATGTTAATTTGAATTCTAACGTAATTTTAAAGTCGTATAAAAAAGTTATAGATATGACTACTAATGCGTTACTGACAGTTAATGCATTCTGCAAATAGTGTTTTTCATTTAAATGATATAAATAGTGTTTTGTACCAAATGTTAATATGTTCCGATTATAAAACGATTAATTGTTGGTTATTAACAATATTTATCATGTGACAAAATACAAGCTTTTGTTCTAAAATAAATATTTAGAATATTTAAGTGAGTGATATATTTCTAAATACCTACATTATGATTAAAAAAATGGTAAAGTTCATTGCTAAAATACATTGTTTTGAGTGTGAAGTTCTAACAGGTAAATAGAAAATTCTTGCCAACATATATCTAGGCGAAAAATTTTAAGTTATTTTAAAGAAAATCTAGTGCAATAAAAGGGAAAATTTAAAAATTAGCAGTTTTTATAAAATTATTATTGAAAATGTAGTTCGTTCTATTTATAAGACAAATGTTTGATCGTGTAACTGTAAAACTCTTTGAAAATTTGAATCTTTCTTGGATCATTGAAATATTTTTTTCAAATAATTGCAAATCAGTGTGTTTTCTGAAAAACTTGCTTTTATATACTGCGTATAAATTTGAGTAATCTAATATGACAGAATGTATGCATTTATATTGATCTTATTTTTATAACGTATCATGTATGTAGCCAACATCTTCATATACATGTACACTGTTTGGAGGGTAAAATAAAAACGGGGAAATTAAAGAAAAAATTAACGTCAAGAAAAATACAGAATCAGACATTTGTATTTAAATAATTGGTTGATACTTAAATAATAGTAATTCAATACAGTAAAAGATGTCTTTTTGATTACGTTTCAATATATTTTTTTATTTAAATCAACGATTTCATGGCATGAGTTTTAAAATTTTCGAAAATTCGATTTTATAAATATAATTATATTTAATTTTTATAGTAATTTACTTCAATTAATCTGCAATGTCAATAAAAATTAAGGATAAAAGAGCAATAGTCTAAAGACACTATAACTCTAAGACACTATAAGGATTCTGAGATAAGAATTAATCAATTATAATTTCAACAAAATGTCAAATAGTTAATAGTAAAGGCAAAAAATAAAATTTTTATATTTCAGAGCAGAAATGTAATGAAATCCGTGAATGTGTACACCATATTTCATTTCATTTGGATTTTAATTTTTTAGGTTATTTGTGTCTGAAAATAGCATCTGTAATATAGATGTCTCACTTTGTTATATTATTCTCGTTTCTTACCAATTGTTTTTACAATTAGACTAAACCCTTATTAAATAATAACCATCGATATGGAATAGAAATGGTATCTGTTTATGTACTGTTTAATTATCGAAATAAACTTTACCGCCTAGAAGCTGTAGGTGTTGGCAATGAGTAATCTTATGAAAGAGTAATTCATCTAACATTCCATACCTGTGTTGTGATATTACTCACTAATGGCAGAGGAAATGAAGCCGAAAAATTGGTAAAAAGTCGGAACGATTAGATACAAAATGGTTTTTTATGAGTCTCGGTGTAAAATGGTCATATAGGACTATACAGAAAAGTTATATTGATTCAAGAGATTGCTAGCTTAATGTGCAAGCACGCTTAATTGTTTATCAAAATTATGTTGAAAAACCATGAATTTGGAGAAAAAACTTCTATATTTAATTTTTATTTTGTTATTCTAAACATTTTTTTTAGTTTTTTGGAATTTTTTGTTAAACCTCTCCGTTTTTGAGACACTCGAATTAAAAAATAGAGATCGTTCTATTTTTTCAAAATCACATAATAAATGTAAATTCTATAAAAGGGTATGATAAGTATTTATGTGTTACGGTAACTCAAAACCTCAACATTATAAGAAAGCAGATAGAAAGAACCCGGATAAAACGTTTTTAAAAAAGCTCTGAGTATAAATAGGACAACTAACCATTTATAATGGGAAAGGTATTATTCTTCATTGACGTTTATGAATACGAGTTAGATTTACAATCAAAGAAACATCAATACTTCATTGCAAAATAAGATCCTTCCTATAGTGTATAATATTTTTATTCATCACCTTTCTGTATTCTGATAGAGAGTTTTTATCGTGTTTTTATGGGTATACTTTTATTACTTTACAAAAATGCTCAAGATTTCAGACTTATGATTATATTTCTAATAATCCAAATTTTTGGATCATTGAGTTGAAAATGTAAATTACATATAGAGTGCCCCAACGTCATGTAATTAATGTTCATTAGTCTAAAGCATTTGTTATAGATTTTAAGTCTAGAATGAAATAACAATCATAATTTCCGTTTTGGGTTGACTGAAAAACATTAAAAATGTGCATATGTTTAAAAAATGAGGATTTCTTTGCAATTATTCATCTGAACATTTTTCAAGTGAAGAGCTTGGTGAAATTACCTATTAATATTTTGGAATTATACAAAATACAAGTATTTCAGGTAAAGCTTTCACGAATATATCATACATCTTGGGTCACTCTGTTTATACGATAAATTGTCATCTTTAAGTTTTTACATTGAAAAAACAATTTTTTGTTTTTTGGTACAAAATGATTCTAATTGTATTTACATCCAATTTCTTAATAAGTTGTTTTTTACAATTTGTTCGTAAAATATACACAGATTATAGAAAGTAAAAAATGCATTGCTTAATATAAAAAATTGAAGAAATAAAATCGATACGATTGTTCGTTAAAATCTGAAACTTTTTTAAAACAAACCACCCCAGTTGTAAGAAATATTATAACCAAAAATTAACATTAGAAACTTTGTATGATAGTATTATTATATGTATATTTAATAAAGCTATTTATCCATTAGGCTTCAAGTACAAAGTACATTATTTTTAATGTAATATTTTTAAGAAATAATTAAACGTTTTTACAGTCAAATTAATTAGACAAATTAAAAAAAAAACATTTTTCTTGCCGAAAATCTCTTTTATTGCGTATTGCCATTTGTATTATTTAAAGCAAAATTATGCGTGAAATTTCATTCATACCATGTATTTATAATACGCTTTTATTTTTTCAATTTTTTGTTTGTTTCGATAATCAGTGTATTATTGTCAGAAAGTTTATATTTTTTTATTTACAAATTTCGATTTATTTATTTTTAATACTTTTTGGCACAAATTAATTAGTTTAAAAATTTTAAATATCATGTCCATTCATACTAATCCTTTTTTTTGGGGGGGGGGGAAGCAACATTTTCAAACAACAAATAAGTATATATAAGTATTACACACAGTGGAGCCAATACTTTAAACAATTTACGTGTCCATAAAACGTTTATTATTTTCACAAAATATATACTTTATTAAAATTAAATCACAAAATAAATTAATCACTGCTTTTTTAAATAAATAGAGAAAATCTCAATTTCCTCTGTATGAATAAAATTTTATCCCCTAAATGCAAAATAATATACAAAGACACTTGCCTCAATAATTTACGAATAATAACAAAATAATAAATTAAATAATATGATTGATATTAAAAGGGTAAATAGATCTTGATATTGAACTAGTATTGATGGTCCACAATTTGTTGAAGTTGGTCGCCCATCTTCTGGTATTACTGATATATCATTTGGTTCACGTAACGATAATTGTCGATTATTACTGCCACCAGTAGAACTACGATGTCCGTTCTCTAATAAATCATTCTCACTACCACTACTTAACAATATTTCTTCACTTGGATCATCGTCCAAACCTGGTTTTTTATGTCTTTGTAATTCCATTTCTATTATAATTTATTGAAATAAGATGAAAATGGTTTTTTTAAAAGAAGTTATAATCCAAATAAACTTGACCTATTAGAATTCGATTGACAGAAGTGATGCGTTTATTATTAGTAGTCACCTAGCCCCTTATAATAGCCTCTATTGTAAGGAGTTAGGTGACTACTAATTAGGTTGTTTTCTAAAAGCCTCCCAAAAAATACTTCCTATCAATCTTCTTCCCTCTAAAACTTTATACTTGTAAAAATGAAACGCATAGCTTATCTCTTTAGGACAATATTCTACAAAATTTAAGCTTTTAAAATCATAACAAATTAGTTTTTTGGGAGATAATTTCAAAATTTGGCAAAGTGTTATAACTCTAAAATGTGATACGCAGTATTTCAATTAGAATTTGTTTGTACATGGATGAAAGTCGTAAACATTTCTTTCTAATAAATTTGGGTAGCGTAAAATAATATTGGAGCTCAATTCTTTTCATTCGAATCCTGCAAAGACTAGGCATTTGAATTACTTCTTACATATTTGCCAATTAAAATTTTTGTAGCTTCCTATATGTTTAAATATGTTTTATTTTATGTCAAACATATTATGGCACATCTCACCATGCCTACTTGCAATGGACATGAAACATTCAGAAATTTAAACTTTGGCAACATAAGCCGAATTGTATACCAAAGAAATATAAGGCATACGTGTTTAACAAAGCACCAAATGGCTTCATTTCATACAAACTAAGGGAAAAAATTTATAAGTAAAACGTAAAAAAACATGTTCTATAGAGAACTGATTGCTTGCATGCCATATTTTAATATAAAACTTCATTAATGGATTAAAATTTGACAAATAAAGTGAGTTATTTCAGGATTCCATTAAAACTACACTGATTTTGATAAAAATTTTTTAAATTGTCGGAAATTAAAAATGATGGGGATGGGGATGGAAATTTCAACATTAAAATTAATCACGTAACTCGATAAAACAGCGTATTTTAAAAACCAAATTTAATTTAAACTGTTATTTGTGATTCAAAATGTCCGTTTTTCGTTTAAAAAATGCAATGTTTTTTCATAAATAGCTCGAAAATTTCACACTTAAACGAAAAAAGTTGGGAAAATTGTAATCATATCAATTTAGTGTTGAATAATACAAAAACAAAACAATATTTCGTTGACAACTCTCAGGGTCATTGTTAATGAGTACGTAAAAAATTTTGAGTTCTGGAGAAGTTGTTATCGAAAAAACTAACGGAGTTATTATGAAAATGAAAACTTTCATGTATTTTCGAAAATGTATACGAAAAAATTAGATTTGTTTTTGAAATGCCTGATTTAAAAATTATTTTGCTGAAAATTTTAAAGGCAACAAAATCTTGTACAATAAATCAACGTACATTAAAAAAATCATCAAAAACTGTAGTTTTAACCTATTCCAAAATAATTTCTTAATTTTCTTCCACTAAATGAGTCTACATGACATTCATTTCAATAGATTTTGGTTCACATTGTTTCTTATTTGTGGTACTTCTTGTATGTACCTTTTAAATCTCGGTATACCTGATTTTATGAAAACCTTCCTAGTTAACCTCGTATTATTGACCCTCTTAGTCATGAAAACCAACGTAGTATTCTAGCAAAATATGCTTTTATAGACGTCGTCGGGTGTGTGAAGTTGGCACCATCATAAAGAGTGCTGATAGTTCTAATAAGAGTACTGGGTAGAAAATAAAATGTTTTTAAAATAGTTCCAGCCGTTAAGTACCCTAAAATCGACTTTGAAATTGGTGGTGCTAACTTCACACTTTTTCACACATTGAGGTCGAAAATCATTATATATAGACAATATCAATTTTTGAATAGCAAAATTCTGGTTAGTGTTGCTGGAGTTCTGAAGTGAGTTCTGATTTTCTAACATGCCAAGGGTTTAATTTTTGATAGCTAATGAAAGTAAAGCTGGCACCACCATGACGAGTGCCAATAGTTCTGAGCATATTTTAGAATCCTTATGAAAGAATAAAGAGTTCCTGAAATCTTCAAAAATAGTTATGCAATATTTGGGATTTAAATGATCGGAACTACTCTTCTTATCTGTCAAAAATTATTCTTCATGTTGTGAGAAATTGATAACTCGATGAAGAAATATTAGCATCCAACCAGAATTTTGATATTAGACAATTAATATTGACTAAATATAATAATTTTCGACGTTTTCCGAAGTCAAAATTGCAGAAGTAATGTTGAAAATTTCAAGAACTCTTCATTTTTAAATAATAATTTTAAAAAAGTCATCAGAACTATTGGAACTCATGTTTAAAAAAGTGTGAAGTCAGCACCATCATTTTCGATTTGCGGAGTCTTAATAACCATTGAACTTTTTTTTGAAAATTTCAGGAAATCTTTATTTTCTGCAAATGTGCCCAGTACTCATATCAGAACTATCAGCACTCTTCATAGTCGTGCTAACTTCATACACCCAACCTAGTCCTATAATTCATTTTACTATGCAACCCTCTATAATGCAAAACAAAATCGCTAACATCTTGTGGCTACTGGTGAAAATTCGATCCATATTTTTGATAATTTAATGCGAATATTCGGGAATCTTGGAATTCAATTCTATTAAAGCATTGTAATATGTTTGTTATAGAAACTTTTGAATCAATTATTTGTTTCTTTATGTCACCAATAGTATGATTTAGAAGACCCTTCCAAAAAAGAAGGATTAATAACTTCCTGAAGCTGTTGCACTAACTAAACATTTTGTGACTTTTGATTTAGATATCTCCAAATGTTTACATATGTGTTTTTCAAATCAGTGTGTAAAATGGCTTAAGAAACTAATCTCAAATTTTAGACTGTTGCCTCTTATGTGGACATCCGATCACTATGTTGATTTATTTGATTATGTTTTTCATAAAAAGTAATTAATTCCATTTTATTGGTATGCACTATAAATTTTATAGATTTTTATTAATAACACTATTTCAACAACTAGACATATATTTATTTGCTATCTTCTAACTGGATATTACAAGTAGGAATAGGCTTTTATGTTTTTAATTCGCAAATATTTTTTACTTTTGAATTGTGGAAGATAAATTTGAAAGACTCCTCTTCGGGTAGAAATGTGTAGTTATAATGAATAAGCAATACTCACCATACAGACGTATATTACCCTCAGCATCACCGATCGAATTCTTCGATATACATTTATAACCACCTAAATCGGATTTTTCCAATCTTTTAATTGTTAACCGCATTTGTACACTATAATATGATAAATTACTTTCATTCATTTCATATTTATCATTTGAAATGATCATTTCGCCTGTAAATAGAGTAATTATTAAATTTACTACAGTCGATTAATTATCAAAAGAGCGCCATGACTGGAGTGTAAATCATTCAATATCATCATTGCTATTATACAGGGCGCCCTTAAAAGATCGCACGTTTTTGTTTTTGGATCAGATAGAGAATAAATATCTGAGAGAGGGAGTGAGTCCTTGTCGATTATTGATTTGACCAATAAATTACAATAATTTATCCAAAGATGACCAAGTGGAGTGGAATAACTCGGGTTTTTAAGACAATAATTATTAATAGTTTTAAGTAGTAGTATCTCATGCATCTCTCGCTATCTCCCTGTAAGCGTTGCCACCCTCCCATCTACTTTTTCCTCATATATACTCACTATTTCTTAATTAATGTAATTAATTACTAATTAACTATGGGTCAGGTCAAGAATCGGAAAGGACTTCCTGACTCAGAAATTATAGTCTATCCCATCCGAGAATGCATTTTTTCACGGACAACCTTAATATTCCATACACATAAAGGTGCTGATAAATTGTAATTTTTTTTTGTGGCTAAAGTTGTTAAATATAAGTATCAAAAACCTTTGATTTTAACAAAAGAATTTACGATTCTGATTGTGTATGTACTAAAGAATTTGAAAAATAAATGAATCATCATACCTGATTCTCGTGTCCAGTAATTAATGGCCTTTGGCGAGGCCTCCACGTGACATTGTAATGTCACATCAGTACCCGTTGGTGCACCGACTAGTTGATTTGGTACTTGTATTAATGGATGAACTAAACAAATAAAATAATATTAAAATAAATAATAAGTAATAATAATTTTTTTAATATAAAAGTTAAAGCGTTTTCTTAATACAATTTTTAATAGTTAATTTAATTGGAACAGTATGAAGTGGCGTATGATTTTGGAAAATATTTTTATAACATTGGCTTGAAAGGTCCGTTAAATGGAGACGAAAATAAATTTTTATTTCGAAATTATATGAATTGTTTTTAATACGGTTAACAAGATTAAGATGATGTAATGGTACAATTAACAAATTGACCGTAAAGAATTAACTTTAACAAATAATGAAGAATTAAAGAATACTTTTTTAGGTATGTACGGATTTGGATAAATTTTGTAAAAGATTTAATTAAAACCGAAATTTTTTTAAAAATACAAAAAACGAAACAAAATTATTGATAAATAATACTTCAGAGAAATAAACCCAACAATTTTTCCTGGTATTTCCAATTATAAAATTATGCAAAATACTCTTGAGGTTTATCAATCAATTATTTTTGTATCAATACACTGGACATTTAAACAGCTTGAGATTTTAAAATGATATTTATCAAAATAGAAATAATAATAATAAGAATTAATTTTATTAAAAATTAGAAGCAGGAAAATAATAGCAAGAAATACACAAAATAAAAGTTAAAAGTTATTATTTAATTTCCTGTAATCGAAATTTAACACGATAAGGATGATGAACATTTCACGAATGCCTGAATAGGTGTGGTATAAATTAAGTAGTATAAATAATGCTGGTAAGTTGGAAGATGCACGTTTCCCCCTACACTCTGTTGGCCCTTTAAAAAATGAAAATAAATTTTTGTAAGAAATTTTTTCACATACGTGCCCCGCACTATGGTATTCTAAAAGTGGCAATAATAATAAATAGATATCAGTATGATAGTTGATATTATGCAGCATCCTATATAGATACTCTTAGTGCTTGTTTTTGACAGTTCATAATGATTTATCACCATTACATAAATTTTTTATTTATATGATTATTCATTGTCAATCAAGAAGATTATGCAAAACTACTATTAGGTCAATTGACACAGATTATAACTATTGAAGCTGTCGGGGGATCAATCTGGAAAAAAAATTGAAAAGTTGTATGTACTCTATTTTACATGTTATAAAATAGTTTACAAAAGGGACCACAATTTACACTTTTCGATCTTTTCTAGGTGTAATAACAATTTAGATTGATGGATGATTTTTATTCCAATATACTTATTTTAACTTAAAAAGGATCCTTTTTAAAATTGTATTAAAATTTAAAATCTATTTATTAAGCCTTATATAACCAAGAATAAATCCACAAAAAAAATATTTTATTTATTATGATTAAAATAAATAATTCAATGTTTATTTATTTTAATCCAGTATAATAGTATTAAAATAAATTAAAATTGAAATCTTAAGTTCTGGATAAACCTCGAACGATTAATTAACTGATGAATAACTATATAACAAATTTACAAAAAAATAATAATTTTTGACTCTTGATTTTTCTATGACGAGTATATATAGGGTCAGGGAGAGCGTGAAATAATCAACTATGTCGTTGTGTTTATAATATCCTGCGATACTTAGTCAAACGATTTAATTGATTAGTGGCGTTGTATTGAAGAGTAGTAATTCATTCAAGAGAATTATTTCTAAAATATGATTTATTAGAATTTTTTTCTTGAACAGTTTGAAAATCTTTTTTCATAAAAATAAGTTATAATTATAAAATACAAAATTTAAGCAAAATTTGTAAGTTGAAATTTAATTAATATACCAAGCAGGTAAACTAATTAAATTTATACCATCATTTTTATTTTCCTATTTATATAATTTATGATTATTGTTCCTAGTGCAATAAAAACTTTTGACTTTTTTGTGCTAAGACACTGTGTGCTTAGCCAACTCAGCCAATTATATTCGCAACAAGGTTAATAAAGCCTGAATTGCTGACAGGTTTTTTCTTTGATTTTAACGTAATTTATGGATTTGCATTCACAACATAGGGATAAAAAATTATTTATGAAGGGTCTTTGAGCAATGCGGTCCAGCCAAATATTTCTAAATTAATTAAGCTTGAAAATCAAAGATATTTGTTCAGTAAATAGATATGAAAAAATATTTTTAAAAAAATGTTGATATTGTGAGCACTTAAAGAGTTTCGTTTGCAGAACTTTTCAAAATGAGAAGATAATAATATTGGAAATTGAACTTAAACAATGCTTACAAATCAATTTTTTTCCAGATTCTGACCTAGTGATGGATGAAATTTTTTTGATTTTCAAGCTTAAGCCTTACCTTGTTTTTGAAGGAAATTTAATAAATAATAATTAAAATAAAATAGTTAAAAGTAGAGAAAGATATTACTTAAAAATGGAAAAACGATAATCTAAAAATAAAAGAATCTGAAAATCGCCTTCTATATTGATTTTGGTTTTTACGATACGAATCTTTTAAATGAAATTTTTTTTAAATATTCTTTTGCGACCACGACCTTGTGTTGTATGATAAAATGGTAAATCGATGGCGAAAAATGTGCATAGAATGAAACAAATGATTATCAAAGTGCAAATATTATGTGGTCCGTAGATTCAGTGTTATCATGTAATCAATATGAAAAGATCTAAGGAAGCATTTCTTTAATGGTCTCCATTTAACGAATAGTGGGTACCACATGATGTAACTCGGTTTTAAAGTTAACGAGTCAACATAGTTTTGTCAAATTTTACTTGCATCATCATATATTTTACAATAAAAAAGAATTCTAATTATACTTACAATGAACTAGTAACATCATTCGTTTACTAACAGATGGTGGAACACCATTCGCAGCTATACATAAGTATGCACCCATTTCACCACGTGTTACTTTTGTCAAGGTTAACACTTCACCTTCAACAACAGTTGCTGCAAAATAAAAAGATACGTAACCAAAAAAAAAAAAAGATTAGATTATACATATATTTTTAAATATAAATATCTGTGATACTAATATAAATTTTTTTTCATACTGACATCTTGTTTTACCATTTACACCACCACGTGCTACAATTTCACCCCCATCCTCACGTCGCCATGTTATAAATGGTTTTGGATACCCACGTGCTTTACATACTAATTTTGCTGAGCCACCTTCTGGTACCATCATGTCACCGGATGTTTCTTCATATATAATATCCGGTGGTATTACCACTTCAAGAAATGCTGTCTGTAAAAATACATATACAAGTTACTTTTGTTATAATTAAGTTAAAATAATATATTCATGAATTCCATATAAGATGATCTATTATATCAAATTTTATATCAGAATTATACAATTTATATTCTTTAATATTATTTCAATAATATAAATCGTTTTTTCTTTTGTTAATAAATTGAAATAAATATTCGATTGTTATAAGAACTCGAAAATAAATACAGCGTTTAATTATGAATATTTATTACAACATTCAAAAGTCCTGGGATATCGTTTTACAACTATAGTTTAAATTGAGCATGTTTTTATTTTGAACTGTTGGACACATTTTACCAGTTTGTAGGGTTGTTACTGGCTGATCAAGTTGCTTAAATAAGGCGGATAAAGTAAGACCTATTCCCATATATGACTTTGGAGGAGTGATAACTATTAAGATTGTGGTGCATGATGCTACTCCAATTTATGCCGTCAGAATTATGAAGTATAACAAATATAAGTAAACTTCATTGTATATTTATAATTTTCGCAATTCCAAACGGTCCGTAGGATTACGTGTAATGTGAGTTTTCCAATGAATTAAGTCTGTGCTCACACTTTGAAAAATAGACAATACCCATACCGGTTTAACCTTTAGAAAACGAATATACATAAGGTTAACAATTTCTTAATTTAGACTATGCTTCTTCAAAATAAAGTAAACTTAATTTCCTGTATTTTTTAACATTATAATATAAAAATATTTGCACTACTGAATTCTGTTCAAATTCATATAATAAGCATTATGATGCGCAAACATAACATATTTCCTAAAAGTAATAGCAGTTTGGTTGATCAGCTTATTATTGTCTGACTTTATGGCGCCGATAAGAGTATTATCCGTCTAGATTTTATTAGGATGCCGACAATATCCTAATATAGTGTCATGTACCACTTACTTTATAAACTAATTTGATATGTACGTGTATAGGAACATATGTTCTGATTTATGCTTTTTAGAAAAAAAAGGTGGGAAGTTTAATCTAGTGAAAATCTTATGAGTAAAAATCTCTGAGGCCATACATTGAAGTCGAGTGTGCTCTATCAGATGATAATGTCTGCTCCTCAGAGTACTATTGTTTTTTAAGCTAAATCAAAGTATTTCGCTAAATTAATTTTTGAAATTGTACCCCACACACTGGCATATTTTTTATATTAATCAGAAGTTTTTAGATTAGAAATTTTAAAAAGAAAAGTACTCGCCAGCGAACAAAACCATACTGTGTATTAGAAAAGGATTTAATGTTTAATAATCTTGTGAAAAAATATAAAATAAGCTGTTTTTTTAGTTATAGATTATGTTATAGGTAAAATTTTAATTGATGTAATTCAGAATTTTTATCGCTGGATGTAATATAAAAAGAGATATTTACCTGCATTTTCATTGGGTCTGTATTCACTTGACACATGTATTGTCCACGATCTTCACGACGTACATTACGTACGTGTAACGTCCATGTATTATAATCATTGTGTGTCACCGATAAACGGGCATTATTTGTAATGACATGTTCGTGAATAGCCAATATTGCTTTTGTATCGGCTTTTATCCATGCAACCTAAATTGAACACCACACAGCCCACCCAATAGTATTATTGTTTAGATCAAAATTTATAATAAGTTAAAGAAAAAAAAATTATCATTTTTTATTTTGTCTGTTTATGATTGATAAATAAATATACAAGTAGATTACTAAATATTGCTACTAATGTTTAAGTTTTCGATTGTAAAAACATATACTTTTTAGGAAAATATTTATGAGATTTAGTGACATAAATTCTGGTAAGTTGAAAGCTATTACAACATAATAGATTGTAAATGGATCAGATATTATGTTACACGTTGGCCAAAAATTTGTATCAACTCGATGAAAACTTGTGTTTGCCTAAAAATAATATCATTTGAATGCATTAAGAGCTCATTAAAATTTTTGAATAATTTTATTCTTTCTTTTTTTTCAGTAATATAATTATCTTCACAATCAAAATAAATTGTGGAAAAAAATTACTGGATGTTCAGATAATTAAAATAGAACAATGATAAAATGAAGGCATGGTTATGAAGTATTTTTAGTTAAATTTTATAAAATATATGTCGCCAATTTTGTTTTTTCATTTTTTCAGACTGAAACCATTTTTAGATAATCAAATTGCGCGCAATATCAGTGTTTAATAGTTTACAAAATAAAGTATGTTGAATAACTAAAATCGAGTTGATAGATTAGAGCGTGTGACCAAACGTTAATTCAATTCAATTTTGTTGTCGTTGCATTCGTATACGTTAGAATATGTTTTTACTAAACGTGAACTAAACTTGTGCAGCGTGGATCTACGTGATTTTTATACTAATTTGACAAATTTATAATATTTTATATATTATTAACATGCAAAAATAAATTATATAAATAATAAGTTAAAATTAAATAATTTGATGTTTTGAATTATAAATAATAAATTTTTTTTTTTTTTAATTTTGGTATTTCAATCAATGCAGATATATAGTTCTCCAGTATGAATGGAATTCAAGAGTCGTTGAAAATTTTGTTGGCAATATTAAAATTTTTAATTTAACAAAGTTTAAATATAAAAATTTAAAAATTTAAATATAAAATTTAAATTTATATATAAAATCAAGTAATCACTAACCTAAATATCTATAAAGTGAAGAAACGAGTCTTCATTCACGAATTGTCGAATTTAAATATGTAAAATATTTAAGAACCGACAGTTTATATATTTCAATAATTTGATTGAACTGTGATATTTTGATTCAACAGCCGGAGGAAGTTATATAAGCCGAATTATACGAAAGTTTTGCTTCAATGAGATGAAAAGAATTGAAAACAAAAATATATTAGGTACTAAGCGTATAATAACACACATCATTTTCACTTCTTCTAATAATAAAACAGAATAATGACATTCAAGTATTTTCGGCTATTCTATGAGTTTTCCATTTCGTTTTATAATAGATGGGTATATATCAGTTTGTATAAACCACATATCACAAACAAGGCATTCATTTTAATCAGTATACTTACATAATAAATATTGTCTCTTTCGTCAGTATAATAGATACTAACAAAAAACAAGTACTAAAAGTATTTATTATATAATTTTAATGTCCTCTTCAAAAAACAATAATGAAAATGCAATTTACCTTAATAAATAAAATAATGTCCTCTTAATAATCTTCTATTATATCTACAGTAAATAAAATATACATATTTTATATAAGTCGGTATATACATGATGCCTTTTTATTATATTCTGTGTATTCTATGTGAATTCTTTGTTAAACATATTATAATAATTAATTATATCTTTATAAAATAATATCGTATATTATTATATCATATTATATAACAGATGTGATAATACGAATTTTGTGGTATCTTCATTAAAGTTTTAGCCAATATGCGTTTTTATAACTATTTGTAATAAACGAAGATGATTTTTAACTAAAATAATTCATATGGCAACGTTAAAATATAGTACGAGTTTAGAGTGTATATGGGACAAAGTTAAACTTTTTGAAACTTCATATATTTTTCTTTCATGACACAACTATACCTGTACTTTAGTATATACTCATAAGAGAAATGGGTCTGGCTAGGTCTTTTCTCTAGAGAAACTTCTTTATCATATGATTTGATTTAAATATCGGGACAAGTTCGTATTCCAAAAATACCAAAAATACTTTTTAAATTATAAAAAGACAGAAAAACTGCAAAAACAAAATAGGACGGATTTTGCTCATTCACCTTCTTCATGTAACTCGCCTTTAATTGTTTTGAATACATAACCAAAATTCAGCTTTCTATCTCTTTTCTTCTACAATTATCTTGATGACGGACTCCGTAAATACGGACAGACAGACTGGTGGACGGACTGACGTAGGAACATATAGAAAAGAGCTATACCTATATCGAAATTTTATTTCGAGTTTTTAAAATTTAAACCTTTTTTATTGCGAGCTTCAATATTTTCTAGCGTTACAAATTTTAGGCTACAATAAATATACTCCGACATATTGTATATATTATTTCTTAATAAAAAGTCACAAAAACGGAATATTTTTTCAAAATACACGCGATTAATTGCCACAATATTAAGAATACTGCTATAACACATTGAAAATAAAATATTACCTATAATTTATTCAAATAATTTTTACTAATTAATAACTTTTTAGACTGAACTGACAGAGACAAATAATAATTTTAATAATCAAAATGACTTTACACTATGGCAGCCTAGTATCTTAGCTCACGTCATATAAAAATATTTTTCACTACTGAAATTACCATATTGATGGGTTTGATTTAATTAAATATTTGCTTTGTTAATTTTGGAACCTGTAAATAAAAAATTTGCTTTTTTCCAATGTTTTTTTATTAATTTAAAAGAATATTATGCTAAAGTATGATTCTATCTCTTGAGTATTATATTATACATATACTGAAACTAATATGAATTCAAGTATACATAAGTACTTATAAAAATATTTATAGATTAAATCGTAATACGCATGCTATTAATTTTATAGATAGTTTTTATGTTACTCAATTAGTTACTGTTATTTGTAAAGTAAACATTACAATTATAAATATAAACTAACTCACTTTAGTGACAATTTGTGAAAGTACATGCTCTGGGATTATACAGAGCATTCATCTATACAACAATATCTACTGTAACATTTAACAAGACCTTTGTTATTGAATTTGGTCAGTAAATGTTTTCCTATTAATTTAAAGAAAATATTTACGACGATTGTGCTTTGATATCGTGTAAAATGAAGTGATATGATCAGGAAAAATTTGGCATTGAATTCCTATCTCAATTTCTGTGCAAGCAAAGTTAATTGTGTCTGAGTGATGCATACAGTTCACAGAATGATAATTCTGGTTTCTCAGAGTAAAAATATTAAAGAACTCATTATCAGAAGATAATCCAATACTTGAACAATGTGTGTAACGTTCCATACTATGATTATATAAAAAACATAAAATATTTTGTGTAAAAAATATCTAAAACTTTTTGGATGTAGTATTTTGGCATAGACGAGTGATGAAAGAAATTTATTGTCTTAATTTATATAAAATTTTCATTATTTATTGATTTGATAGACTTTAGAAGTACCAAAAACTTTAAAAATCCGAAATAAATACATTTTTTATATTTTTTTAACTCTTACTCCATGTACAATGTACATAAAAATCGACATAAACAATTTTTGAGGGAGATTTTCTATTTAAAATAGTGAAACAGTATATTATTCATAGAAGTTTCCAATAAAGTTTTGTTGATAATTCGTTGAAATACTCAATCAGTGTCGCATACTGATTTATTTCGAGTAATATTAAGAAATTAAATTTTATTTGTTCCATATTTTTGTTGTTTTAAACATTATTTTTGTTGTTATTTTGAAAAAAAAAAACTTATTATATTATTATAAACATTTTTAAAAAAATGAGAATGTTTTAATTATCTAGACTACCCTAAAAACAATCAATTTATATAAAAAAAAGTTGAATCGTATTCGTTAGTCCATTGTTTGTAAACAAAAGTTTCAAGTGAACATTTGTATTCTATAATATGATTGGTTGTTTGAGTGTGATTATATTCATTTATAAATAATAGTTCAGTGTTCAGTATAGTATGGAATACGGCACAGTATATAATATATTTATAATATTCTATGCATTAGCCAAAAAATATATAATCGATAAAACAAGCCTTAATGTGATCACACAGTCAATGCGTGATCACTGGACGAACGATAACGATCCTAGTTTTTCAGTTTTTGAATTTCCATTACACATCTATACGATTAAGAGTTGCAATGTCATACACAAATTTATATAATAGTAAGCCTTTATTTTTTTTTAAATTTTCTTAATTTTAAAAATTAATAAATAAATTTTTCAATTTTCCTAAGTAAAAATGAAACTTAAAAAAATTAAACAATTAAAGAATATTTATATTTATGAATAGGAACAGGAAATTCAAACATCGTATTATATAATACCAACATTCATTTTACAAGGAAGTACTAAATTCATTGGCCACAGTGAATTCATGAAAGAGAATCAACAAGTACTTATATTCCTATTGTTTTATTCTTGTGTAACACACAACACAACACATAACGAGAAGAAGGAGCGTGCGATAGCTATATTGTTCTTCTCCCCATTACGTAGTGTTTGTTTTAAAGGGTGTCCAAATAAGAATCTATTAATTAATTTGCAATGTAGTAAACCATAACAACGAGTATATGACCAATCTGTTATTCTTTCTACAGAATTTTTTATGCAATGTTGAATTGTTCTAGACATTTGATTTACATAGAGCAGGCGTCGGAAACCGTTTCTGGTCGTAGAGCACCAGTCAATTATTGAGATTATTAGACTATTATAATCAGACTAGATTATATATTAGACTTACATATGCTGTTAATCACGATATTCAAACTAAATAAAAATTATACAATTATAGGTCAAAAGCCTTCAATACCGGAAGACACAAAGCTTTCCGCACTTCCTTTGTAAGCGAAACGAGATCCTCACTGAAGCCAAAGGCCATGGAAGAAAAAGACTAGCCTAACTTGCAAGTTCACCAAGATTTTATTTAGCTTTTTAGCCTTTTGAATATAAGGCTGGTGGCAGATAATTAGACTATTATAATTAGATTATATATTAGACTTACATATTTTGTTAATCACAATATTCAAAATAAAACTAAATTATACAATTTGTTTACATTCAAATGAGCTTTTAGATCAAAAGTCTTCAACACCGAAAGGCAGAAAGCCTTCCGCACTTCCCTTGTAAGTGAAGCGACATCCTCACTGAAGCCGAAGGCTATGGAAGAAAAAAGCTTACCCAAACTTACAAGTTAACCAAGATTTTAGACATTTTAGCCTTTTGATTATAAGTCTGGTGGCATTTTTTTTCTATTTGATGCCAAAACATAGATTATTTCTTTATGCAAACAACTTTCCAAAATTTATTTACCTAATTAACAACGTTTCAAATGATTTTTGTACAATATTTTATACAATAAAAATAAAGGCAAATATTATAGAGGCATTGAAAACCTAAACTGCTTTCCTCTTAACCTACCATAATCTAAATGGAAGAAAAATTTGTTAGTGTTACTAAGTTAAAAACTATTTTCCGCATTGTCTTGATAAAAATATTGAGGCATCAAATTTTTGTTTCTGCTAAATGTAGACCTTGTAGGTTGATAGCCCCAAGCTTTGAAATTTAGTCAACAAATGCTCCAGAGAAACTTAATATATTTTCTTCTGCAATAAAGACTTGTAGATGGCATGGGAATTAATTGGATCTCTGTATTGAATGTAACAATGTAAGAATGTAAGTATATATGTTAGTTATTTAATGCTTTATTACCTCAAACGTAAATTTCATATCTACGTGGGATAGGTTTCATTCGACAAATAATTCGAAAGATGCAATAAAAACATTTACTATTTTACCCATCAAAATGTGAAACAAGGCTCAATATCAAACAAAATTCGAAAATTAAATTAAAATAGACTCAAAAACGAATAATCTTAAAGTTTGTTTTCCATCTCTATCATACAAAAAGAAAATGTTTTAAGAGAGATTCTGAGATACGCGGTTATTTTCTATAGAAAAATTGCACAACAAAACTTTTGAATATTAATGTAATTTATATATCATTTTTATTCACAATCAACTCATTTAATCATCAACTCATTGTGCATGACGTCATTTATGCAAATCTTCTTCTTTCTTTAATTCATAATTTTGAACGTCCATAATTTGGCTATTTATTAAAATTAAAAAAAAATTCCAATTCATGTTCGTGAAGTAAAGACGCTTTAAGTTTTCCCTATTGTGTAATTTAAAACTAATCAGGCTTTTCCTAAAATCAGCTGAAGCATGTTTATTTTTCGTTACTTTCCACCTAACCCACTTTTTTGTTATCTCTGTTTAAATCAAAAATGTTTTGTTCATATGATGGAAGCGATGGGAGAAAAAGTAATTTAATGTGGTGCCACACTGTAACACATACAATCTTTGCTTGAATATTGCATTGTTATCGGCTCTACCCATGAATAATATCTTCTGAATTAAATCGAAAAAACCTAAATTTTCGTATACCAGATTAGTATCGAACTAATTGACAAAGTTTATCACATAAGAAAACATGTTCATAAGAAACTCCACAATTAAGTATCATTATATTCTTATTAGGACACCCTTTAGTGTAGGACATGTTCATATTATGTGTTTTCTATTCAACATAAAAGGATAAAAGTATTAATAACTGTCCTTATGTTGATTTATGTTTATCTTTTATGTATTTTAATTTACATAAACAAAATACAATATAGAGGAAAATGACAATTTATCCGCATTTAAATTCATGAATTTGTTTCTTAAACTTTTCGACAATTTTTTTTTTATTAATGGTTTGAAAATAAAAACATTATTATGTGGTAAAAAAAACTTTACCGTTTTGTATACAAATATTTGAAGAATTTAAGAATCTAGAGAATCCAGCTACCTTTAAAATCAATAAACCTCTCAATAAACATTCGATTCGACTGAACATGATTACTTAAGAATATTAATACACACGCACCCCGTTAAGCGAGTTGCGTTGATACAGAAGACCCGAAGATACCCGAAGATACAGATACGGATAATCATTGGCCAGATACGGGGATATGGATATGGATCTTAACATAAATTAATTCATCGGTAAAATTTTTTGAATTTTCTTAAATTGTGATTTGTGATACATTTCTTTAGAACATGTCCGTTATTAATTAAAAGTATAAAAATTTTAATTACAAAAAATAAAATACAATTATTAACCAAAAGAGAAGAGTTTTTAAGAAAGTAATATAAAATAAAATAATATGTTGCAATCTTTAACTTTAACAATAGAATTCTTTCGAGCGTTGGCTCAAAAGGCACCTGTTAATATTCAATAAAAGTATAAAAAATAAACTGTCTTGATTGCACAAGAGGAAGGGTTTTAAAAATAATAAAAATAAAATATAAATTTTTTTCTATTTACTCTAATTACATCATTTCACTTTGAGTGCTAAAAACAATAAAATTGAAATGAAATTTAAAAAAAAAATAGTATAGTGAATTTTTCAATACGATAAACATGTGTACCAGATTTTATCAACATCGAACAACGTGCTCGAAAGTTATACAAATAGACAGATACAGTTAAACCAAATTCTAAATCGTCTTATTTTATCCATTCAATCCATAAATTATAAAATGGGGCAACGATTAAAACAGCTTGTTATTTTCCATTAGGATAAACATTTGAGTTTGTGTCTCATATCCAAAATAAATTCCATTTGTTTTCAAATCAATCAACGATTATGTTATGTTCAAAGTATGAAGACCAATGGCACTTGCATAAACGAATCAAACATTCTGTTTTTTCTTACCTCTGCCTCCTATTTAAATATAAATATTAAAATTTTTTTCATATCAATATTAAAATTTTATTATGTATTGGGAACTAATTATATTTACTAGTTTGGGTATTGTATTCTGTAAATCCCAATTAATTAATTTTGTCTTTTCAGTATTAATTTTAATTGCATATGCAATAAATATGTATTAAAAGTAAGACTTATGTATTTATGTAAGAATTTATCTTCTCCAAAATATTCCCCTGACAGTTTTTTTTTCGTTTTAAATTGAATATTCACCCCATTATTTTTTTTGTAGACAATGAATACTCTGCACAATAATTATATTTTAAATTTTAATTAAAAAACAAAATAAAAAATAATAATAAAATTGTAATAATATTCTTGTTTTAACTGTAGATTTGAGTGTCATAGTCGCATAATTGGTCGTATTGAGATTGAGTATCGAGCAAAGATAATTAACATGATTTTCGCAGTTCAGATTGTTGTTATCATTATACCTTGGAATTTATGCACTGTGAATGTATCAACAAATGAATATTCAAACGAATTGAATCACATCTGCTCCTAATAAATTTAAAAACAGTAACTATAGTTTTCTTAAGACTTAGCTGCTAATAAATTTAAAAACAATAACTTTAGTTTTCTCAAGATTTAGCATGCATTTTAAATACATTATGTGTAAAAAAAAATATTTTACTTGTAAATTTATTGTTAGATTTTTTTCAATAAGTTTATCTAAACTGTCTAACTATCCATCATTTTATAGGTCTGGAAGTATTAGTAGATTAGATTTAACCTATACCTTTGTTTAAGTGAGCCAAACCAATTTCAATCATCTCATCTAATCTCGTATATCTGGATTATAATCCGTTTCTAATTTTCCATAGCTATTACCGGAAACTTATTGACCTTAATTATGGCCATAAATATTTTAAAGTTTTTTAAGTTCAATCAATGGGAAACCAAAATATAGGAATAATTGCAAAAAAAATCTAAAGTATCCTTAAATCCTCCCACCCCTAGTCGACAAAGCTTCAAAAGGGTTGGGACGTATCCTAAATTTTGAGATGTTACATTTCAAATCTAATATACTTTAGCATTATAACAAATTAAAAAAAAAACAATTTCTTTATATTCTTAATAATTCCAAATGTCTTAATCGGTTATTTAAGTGGAAATAAAACTAAAACAGTTGTTTTAATTTAATAATTGATGTGAAATATGTGACTTACTAGAGAAGAAGTGTCACAAATGTAATCAATTGAGACAAACTGGTTAGTTACATTTCATATAAAACCAGTAACAGAGGGGGGTTCAAAAAATCATAAAATTTGTGTGACGTAAAATGTGGATGGTCCCATAACTACAAGCAGTTACTTCTTATTTTAATAATTTCAAAAATTATTTTTATAAGCAATTCACTTTGTGCAAAATATATGGTTTATTATTATTTTTAATTGAGTTGACCTTTAATTAACTTAGCACTCATTCTTCTAAAAGTAAACTAAATGAACTTTTGTTGGCAGCCATTCTCGAATCACGTTATTTTCGAGTTATTTGAATTTATAAAGTTAAAAATTTTAGTCATGAAGCTAAACTAGCAGAAAAATATCATCGTAATAAATATAATATGACAAATTAAAAAAATTGGGTGCGAATTCAAATTAAAAAAATTGGGTGCCGAAAGAATCTACATAATTTCGAAAGACTCCCGATAAAATTAGGAAAGGGCGCAACCCTAAATATTTCAATAGACCTCTTACATGTTTACTTATGCGTATTAGCATATATTATTCAAATTAAAACCGGAACAGTGAGCATATATAACTGAAACATATATGAAGAATTAACATGAGAAAAGGATGAGGTTGATGAAGCAAGCAAACGAGCAAGCTAGGTTAGGGTGTTGAGAATGATGATGGATTAGAGAAAAACATTTATTATATTATATGAATTATAATTTATAATTTTATGTGATGTTTAATTATAATTTTCATGTACTTTACTCTCATATTCTATGATGTTATTTATATGATGATTTGTATATTTGATTAATTTATTTACAGGTTTATTATATTATGTTATAATGTCTGTGTATTGTACGCAGCTTTGCACAAAACTGTGAACTGTCGTTATGAATAAATAATATGGAATGCTAGATTAAAATCAAGGGAAAATTGATAATCTGTGTGGCAAGTGCATAATCATAATAAAAAGATAATTCAAAAAGGAAGTATTATTATTATTATTATTTACATGTACCTATTATTTTTTAATTAACTATAAAGTTTACATGATTGTGTTTACAGATAAATTATTTTTTAAATTGTACCAATCACTTATATCATATAATTGCAATGCGTATTAAAATTAACACGCAGAAGTTTTGCAAAATCAGATAATTCACTATTTCAAACAAAGAATAATTAAAAATACATTAGGCATGCCAATCAAAATTTCTATTAATCTTATTTGACTGAAAGTAGAGTAATCGGAAAATAAACAAATTTTTTAAAATGTGTTCATTGAAGGAGTACTGACGATACGATAATAGTACTACCGAAAAAATTAACATGAAAAAATTGTACAAAAATATAGTTTATTGTACCAAATGGCAAAAAAAACTGTAGCCTTCTTTTTCTGAAATGAAATTCGAATATACCAAATGGTTGTACTAAAATTGTATCTAACTGTGCCTTGAAAAGAAATTTTTCACCCCTTGGAATAACTTTGAAAATTGACTATGTAAATTTATTATATTAAATTAATGACAGTAGGTACCTAGAGCATTAATTTTCAATATATAATATATATTAATTTTCAGTAGATAAGGAAATTATCAATTTTACAAGCCAAAAATATTTAGCAATTAAGGGGGAAAATAAAATCAATTTTATGTATTATAATATTGTCAACAGAAAGAATACTTGATTGTTTGAGGCGAAAAAGTTAAAAAAAAAAATTATTTTTCCGTTTATGCCAGATTTCAAACTCTAATAGCAAAATTTTATTAAAAATCGTCTATTAGCATAAAGTGATGGATGCGCAAACCAATAAAATTGTACTTCTCAAATCCGGGAGGAAATTTCGATTTCCCATTTCACCCATTTGGGAAGACCGGGGTTAAAACTACACACGCCAAAAAACTGTACCAAAAATTACGCCTCCGGCACGCATTTAAATTAGAAATTCATCTCTCCTTAAATACAGAACTTAGTTTATTAGTTTTCTCAAATCGGGCAGACAGTTTCCATTTCCCATTTGACCCATTTGGGAACACCCATAACAAAACTGCATATGCCCAAAAATTGAACAAAAATTTTACCCTCGCCATCTATTAAGATTATAAATTCATCTTTTCAAATACAGAACTTAGTTTATTAATTTACTTGAAAATCGATCACGGAGCGCTTCGTTATATCGCCACAGTCCTAGTTTTTGTAGTTCAATCTTTAAAAATGCCTTTAATGTAAAAATATTAATCACAATAATTTTGTTCCATTTTGTATTGGCATCAAGATGTATTGGTTTTCTGCATTTCCTGTTAGAGAGACCAATATATAACTGTCCATATGACAATAATAATAGCAAATAAATCTTCAACGAAAATCGCAGATGCTGAAATTGAAATGTTAAATCTGTAGAGATCAAAGCCACCCAAGGAATGTGCGCAGATTAATAAGCTGTTGGTCCTGTAAGGCTATTTGTTTCGATTATACTATATTTTAACGTCGCAATTTAAAAAGAACAAATCTAGGCAACCGTTCTAAAGCTCATTCCATACTTAATATCATCCGTTATTTTATTATTGTAATAACTATGATATTATAACCAATATAATTTTTTATTTTTTACAAAAGGTTTTACACTTTATGATATGTATTATATAGATACAGATAGATGATATTTTTCGTTTTTTACCCTATTGGGGTGGGTGTTATATAATAAAAGCCAAGGTTTTCATTTTGCAAAGCGTTTTACATCGATTGCGAAAAATTGCATCTATAAGCTAACTTACAAAAAATGATATATTTTTACTTTTGTCCAATATGGAAGGCGTAAGATTAAACAACGAACCAATTGCTCATTGTATCCAACCATTTCACATCGAATGTGAAAAATCACAATTAATATTATATAGAAAAACTTGATATTTTTAAAATTTACCCAATAAGATGCGGAGAAGATTATTTTAAGAATTAATCTCTCATTTTATTATCGAAAACCATTTATTATCGAATGCCAAATTACCGTGCCTCCTTAGCTTCAATAATAGAAAACCTTTATATTTTTTGCACTTAACCTTACAAATATGGATGTAAAATGTTCCCATTTTATCGACCCATTTCGCATCGATTGAAAAAATACCATCTTTCTCTATCTTGCATTAAAAAAATTTGGTATTTTTGCCGATTTACTCTATAAAAAAACGGGGAAATCTCTTTATTATGTCACATCTAATACAAAAGATTGCGTACCTCAATTATTCGTACACTATATTTAATTGACAATCATTTAATCAGACATCCCACAATTTTACCCGCATAATGATAAAAAAATGGAGAAATTGATTTACATTGGTTCGCTTTTTAATGATAAGTATACGTCCTAGGGAAGGTTCTAGGTTATGTAGATTATATGAGAGTTATAGGTATTAAATTTGAAGAAAGATCTCATGATATTGATGAAAAGTCTTATATGTAAAAATGATGATCGCCTCTCGCAGTATTCAGAAAATCGTAAATCGAAAAATTCAGTCTGTCTGTATTAAATTTGAAGTTTCTAAGCTATGCGGAAATAGAAATATTGTTGGAATGTCTGATATTGTTTGAAATAAGTTCCTCTCCCCTGCAGCTCAAGAAAATGAAAAATCGCAAAATTAAGAAAAACTTAAAAAAGAATATATTGTATAGTTTTAAAGGCTTTTCATCTAAGGAATTTCCGATATATATAGCAGTATCCGAAAAACTTTGCTCCCTCCCCAATCCTTTGCTATTGAAAATTATATTATAAAGTGGTAATTTTTTTTGCAAAATCAACGTAGTGCGGGTACTGCTTATAGTAGAAGCTTGCAATTTCACAGAAATTTTCTTCTCAAAACTTGATCTGGCCATAAGACAAAATTTTCAAAATTTTCCATAGAAATAATAAATTTTTCTGAAAATTTGCTCATGTAGGTAATTATCTATTTCAATGCATTATTAGATCGTGATTATCAATAATGCATTTTGTAAAATTCAAGTTATTTTCAAAATATAAGCTTTTTAATTTTGAATACTCGCTATTATTATCAGAAAAACTTTATTTTTGTATAAAACCTTAAATTATTAATGAAATTTTATTTCACAACCAAACTATTTTTATACAATACACAATAAAATAATATTAGTTACTTGATCGTGATATTCATGGACTCTAATAACAGTGTTAATTGTTTGGATACTCGACATATGGTTCGGTATGAACTATTTTTAATGATTATGTAGGGACTGCCACATTTATAATACAATATTCCGAATATAATCTGAAATACAACTGTTTGATATCAATTTTAACCGTTTATTTAATACTGTTTGTTACAGAGTAGTAACTAAGGTAATTTATGTTGACATGGCCATCTTATAATTATAAATATTAATGGCCTTGTCGTTACATATTACCAACCAACCGAACTAAAAAAAAGGAGTACGTGGAGTGATTAAAATTTTGAAATAATTATGAAATTAAAATTTTTGAATATGATATGATTAAACATATATTTTATTTTTTGAAAATTCGAATTAAGTAACGGTATGGCTATTAAAATATTAATAATTGTAAGATGACCAAGTCAGCATAAATTTGCTTAGTTACAACTTTGTAAGAAACATTATTAATAAATGGATAAAATTTATATCAAGCAGTTGTGCTCCATACTATTATCATTTATAAAATATAAAATATGTTTTCAAGTACAAAATTTGCACAGATTGTTTAACATCTTTCTATTCTGGATTCGATATTCGCTAGGACTAACTAAAATATTGAAGGTTTTTAAGCTCAATGTCTCTGCATCCCTTAGGAATGCCCTTCTTAGTGACGAATATTTGGTCTGCATGCGGTTATTTGTCTTACATTCCTAATAAAAATTGAGCCTTAGGATGCGTTTTGATTTGTTTATTTGATTTCTCCAAGTTTTCCTTAATTTTGGTCTTTGGTATATTTAATTTTGGTTCGGTGGTTTTGCGACACTTTGTGATAGTGTGATTTGAAATGATTTGTATGCCATTTGTGAGTGTAAATCACAGATAAGCGGGACTTACAACGTTTATTTTCACTTAATGCTCATAAAATGTATTTAAAAAATGAAATTTAAAATTCATAAAATATACAATAAAAAATCTTGATATAGTACCATTAATTAATTTCTTATTTTTATAATATTTCAACAGAAAATGTAACATGAAAATAAATGAATATAATTTGTATACACAATACGTACATGCTATGTTTGCAATAAATCGATATGTTTATATCGAATTGACAATGGTGGCTTCAATTACAGAACTATGCAGTGGTTCAGGATGCAGGAGACCGGAAAATATATAAAATTGAATTCTGATTAAATCAACCAAAAAATAAATAAATGTAAAACACATACATATAGGTACATACTACATCTACATATACATCATGTTCATTTTCTGTTTGCCTAAAGAGATTTGTTACGTCATACAAGAGATAAAGAGGACGAAATGTTAAATTAATAAACATAGTCAACTATTCGGTTGACAATATAAATAAAACCTTGTGTTTCATATTTCTTCACTTCTTCTACATGAAATTCTAAATATCTAAGAATTGGGAAGTCATTAAATAAATAATTTTGTCATGACACATTTTTGCAATTAGTATTTTAGCTCTAAGTCCTAGAGCATATCTAGTTTATGTTGATACTGGCTAGATCTTATTCTTGCAGTAACTTTTTTTATTTATAACTTAAGCTCAAAATTTGCGTCACAAATCAGAATAATTAAAAATTATTCTTAAATTATTAGGTAAGTTATAATAAAATATTTAAAAAGAGATTTTTTTAATTTTATTACTAGCTTTAGAAAAAGCATTGTAATCCAGACAAAAATTTTTTTTCAGAATTTACTTTGTGTGTGTGTATGTGTAAGTGCCTGTATAGCTATGTTCGATAGCTATATTTTATCGAACGCTCTATCCAAAATTTATCAAATTTGATATTTTGAATTCATATTACCTCTAGTTGTGCAACGAAGCTTTTGCTTAAAAAAGGATTGTTGGATGTAAAAATTTTGAAGTGATAAAAGCGACATAAGTTAATTGAAAGCTTATGGTTTAAGTTGGACTACCAGGTGTCGAACTCTTGGGATTTTTCGGTTTTTACATTTTTGATTATTAACAACTATTTATATACCGTACTTGAGGTTAAATATAATTAAACATAATATCAAAATATTTTTAATTACTAATTTACACAATACATCATATTTAATGTTTAGCCACTTGGAAACAAACTTTTAAAATAAATATGTATTCACGTAAATGATTGGCAGATTGACTTTAGTAAAGAAGTACAAAATAAAACTCTAAAGTTTTAGAAATTTCGAAGAGAATGTGAATGAGTTGAAATAATCAATTTGTCGAACCTTTTTTCTTAAATAATATTAAACGGCTTTAAAGAAACTAAACTACAAATTAGACAGTAGTAGCATTAACTTTGATAATTGCTCATTTCTTCCATTTTTATAGTACCTTACTTAATAGACAGTCTAAAATCAACAAACGGTATACCATCTATGGATATGTCGAATATACGTATCATTACATATCACATCTATTACAGAAGCTAATGCGAAAAATTTTAAATACGAAAATACACCCATTTTTTAATTGAGTACGCGCATATGGTACATAACTTGCATATGTTGTAAATAAATTAAATAAAGACAGGTCTTTTATTTAGCTGGGAAGATTGGTAAGTTAATAAGATTGCATTTTTTTGTGTAGTTTCTTCTCAAGTAGACTGTTGACTAATTTTTCTGAGATAGAGACAATGTTTGGATAAGGAAAAACAATGTTATAGTGAGCTCATAGGGTTTCTTTATTTATCATAATAATTTTAGCTTATTAGGACCTTATGATTGACTACTGTTAATTTATAAAATATTAAATTTAAAAAACATATAAACTCGCAAAGTCATTAGTCAGATTTAGAACCATATTTAAATTTTGGTTCACTGCTGACATAGAATAATTTTTTACAGATATCATTTGGTTACATAGTAGCTCATGGCGAGATAATATTAAATTTTTGACGACTATTTAGTTCCATTATTGAATTTTATACAACATTGGCTTACAACTAGCTTAAATTAGTTTTGATGAATATAATTTGCATTTATCTGGTTTGTAGCTAATGGCGATCAATTATTGAATATTTAGACATAATTTTCTGCAACTATTTAATCTTGACTCATCGTTAGCTCATAGCTGGCAAAATATATATAAATTTTTTTTTACAAAGAAATCTTATTTTAACTTAAATAGGTCATAGCAAGCAAATGGTTACTACAATTTATAAGCTAATGATTTTGTACAATTATTAAATAATAACTCATGGTGGACTAATATTTAATATTCCACCTTTGTTTAGTAATTGTGGACCAATATCTAATATATGGAAACAATTTTGTATAATTTTAAAATTTTGTCCGACTCTCACACCGGGGACAAAATAATTTTTTACAGATATCAGTTTTAGAATTTCATGTGAGCACGGAGGTGCGAAATTGAAATGTTCACCTTTTTAACAGCTGGCTTAAAATTATTTTTGTTGAATAGAATGTTAATTAACTTAAAGGACAACAAAATTTTAGGGCTCTTAGTTTTTCTAATTTGTTTTTATTGCAGCTTCATATGAAAAATCATCGTCGAGATAATTTATTATTCATGTAACCTAAACGGAATCACAAACGAAGCACAAATTTTACATAATTATAAATTATAGTATTACAAACATACAGCCATGGGCACGGGATAGCGTAGTGGCCTCTTTATTAAAAGGATGTAAGTTCAAATCCCATCATCGTATCCCAAATTAATAAAAAAAAAAAATAATACAAAATGTATACGTCGCAACCAAAATGTCATTTAGCTAGTGATTGTCTAATTTAATATGTCAACTTGTACCCTAAAAAGTATCTCCAAAATTAAATGGTATTATATAGTGAGGTTATCGCTGACAGTGACTTATGGAGATTATCAACCTCAGTTTACTACAAGCTAATGGCTGGTGGGGGATGAGTTTAAATTCTACTCGGGATATTATTAAAAATACCCTGATCAATACAGTACAGATACTAATGAAGTCATCTTAATTATTTTTCTTTGTTTGACCATCATCAGGGTCTAGAAGCGTAAATAACAGTTCTAAAATATGAGTTATTTTAAATGTAGGAAATAGAAAAACCATCTATACAACCAGATAAATAAAACTTTCTTTTTAACATCTATAAAACTTTTAATCTAAACGTAGCAACAGTTTTTGTTGACTATTTTGAAATAGATATAATATTGTTAAAACAAAATTAAAAAACACGACAAAAACACAAAACAAATAATACACACATATTCATTTACATACGAAAATTACTATCTTCCATCGGTAGTTAGGTTAGCATTATGACCCTACAATTATTGCAAATCTAAAGATAGATCTGATGTTGAAATCCATCAAATCTTTGGTTACAAAGAGAAATTATGTATACTCTCTCAATAATCGAATAATAAATGATCCATAATTAATTGAATGTTCGAGACGGCACCAATTTTTGAAAAGCGTTAAAATCATCAAACAATAAAATTATTGTGGAATATCGCAAGAATTTCAACATAGACGATTGGAAGAGATTAATTTTGGTATTTTATATTGTTATATCATATAATAGACAGTATACTAATATAGTACCTTTATATTGGCTAATAAATTATTATCTATATTCAATATACAAATAGACTCTTGTTGTAACTAAAGTCTATTATTTCCTTTATTCGGTGGTATTAAATCATCAGTGACTAATTAAATTTATAGTGAGATAGAGTCTTGGTCTCAATTGTATAGTTTAATTGAGAAATGTATTTGTTTGATGCGATATGATATAATCAGCAACTCGTGAAATTATTAAACCAGAATTTAAGGTGTCGTTAAAGAGATATTAGAAATTACTTTTCTAAACAAACAGCTGTAAGAAACATAGAAAAATTATATTTACAAGCGACTCCAAATTAAGAATAAGTTAGTAGTTATTAAAAATTATGAAAAAAAGAAAAATATGGTTTTCATTAAAATAAATCTAACAAAAAAAAAAAAAAATTATATAATGGCAATCTTTGCAACAATACTCTTTCATTATATATTAATGCTTTTGGAAAACTTTCTATAATTTAAACAAATACCGAATGTTTTGCGAAAAGTTTTATTTAATTTTTTTAAATACAATATAAATGACACATCACATTTTTAAAGGTAATGTGACTTTATCATGTTTACAACCTAATAAAACCTAATAAGATGAATAAGATAATACTAATATAATAATAATACTTATTTAAGTAAGCTAGCAGGAAAAATTATGGCAGTAAATTAATTTTGATTTCTAATAATTTTTATTAATTTTCAGATTTTGAATTTTTTATTTCAAATTTTTTTCCCCACGCTTTAAGTACTCACATTAAGCATTTTCTGGTTGTTAAATTTCATTTTCAATTTTCACTCACAATTTTTAATAATTTTTCAATCTTGCACTTGCAAGTAATGCAATTCTATCTCTTTACGTACTATTTTCTATGTATTATATCTTTATAATATTAATCAATCTCTTATTTGATATTAAAGCATGCATCTTTTGAACTAAAACATATTTGTAAGAAAAACTTCTTCCAGATTCTAGTTTTTGTCTATAGTGGTGATATCTTATCCTAAAAACTGTACAACAGTCATCAGATATCAAACACTCTTACAAATTATACAGGATGGATATGTTGTCTGTTCATGTACGAAATAATTTAATAATAGATTTCAGCCACGGCATGCAAATTTTGATCATGTATTCTTATTCGTTTAGACACGTTTTTTACAACATGGTGCCAATGAATAGCACGGTGAATTTTCTAAATTAAGGTTTCACAGGAAATTTAGATAGCTCATTAATAAACTTGCCTGTTAAATTTTCAAAAGTCAAAACTCTACTGGTCTTTGAAGTGCCATTTTGTCCTAAGAAACGTTATGCAATGTTTATTAACACAACATGTATCAAATGTGTAAGACCGCCAAACGGGTAAGATTGTATAAATAAAGTGAATTCATCTTTATTATTATAAAATATGTTTTTTTAAAATTAGTATGTGGTAAAAAGTATAAATGAAAGTTTTTTTTTCATTAGGTATTATACTCGAATAAACTTAATATGGCTTTTTGTTCTTTCCTCAGATTAAACCTTTAAATTGACGAATATTAAATTTTTTTTGTTTCCACAAACATGGTTTGAAAATCAGGGTGGAGATGGATAATTTGCAACTGTATAAAAACTATTAATTAAAATCGAGTTACCCGAGGGTCGTAAACGTAAAACAATATCAAACGTAATCAAAATTCTTTAAGATTTGTTTATCATGTCTAGAAATGGTTTCTAGGAAAATTATATCGTTTGTTTTAAATAAATGTTGTAAAAATTGTTTTAATTTTCCACAATTTACGCAGTATTTTGTAAATAAGGTTTTTTAAACTTGAATAAAATATTATCTTGTACCATATGTAAGCAAAATGGTATCTTTTCATGATTAGATATTTGGTTTTCCGTACTTAAATAATATCATTTTCGCACGATAAACACGAATATTTAGCGAATTTTTTGAAGTTTTTGGGCATGAAATACACCTTCATAGTATCATAGCTTCATAGAATTATTAGAAGATTGTGACGATTGATTGTATGGTGAGAAATTTACATTTCACATCGGATTGTGATTATTTGCCACGTCATCGTTAAAGTTAACATTCTGTTGAACTATTAAGTCGAAAATTAATATATTTTATGATATGATTAATTAATTTATCTGACTCCAAAGATAGATGCAATTATTACACAGACTTTTTTAATCTGCATTGGTAGTAATTATTATTGATCATGATTTTCATTGATTTAATTGCATTATTCTTTTAATTTAAATTTATTTATTTACAGAATTTAGTTACGTTTTGATTTATAAATTATATTATTTCGTTGCTTTTCTAAATGCATGTTGAAGACTCTGATTTTTCATTCAGAATACCCTGTGCCAAAAATGCAGTGTTCATTTAAAAAAATTCTTTGTGTTATCCTACTCAGTCAAAATATTACAGTTTTCCTGCACCGCCTTTTAATTTACCAATTAAATTTAATGAAAGACAATTTAGTTATTTCACCATCTTAATACAGTACAACGAGATAACACAAGTAGTGTTACAATTCCCCTGAAATACGTAATTTTTCTACAATATTTTAAATAAAATTTTCACACGATACCAACAAAAATTACGTTTGGAAAAAAAACAAGTTTTTACTTGCAAAATAATCATAACCGTTTTTATAATATAATACTAATAAACAAATTATAACTTTCATATACCGTTATATACGATTTTTGAGTATTGGAAAATTTGAAATATTTTTTCATTCTGTATGCTCACATAACCTTAATATTCATAAATATATACCCCGAAAAAACAACATCGTCGCAAGATTCAAGTGTATTCCTATTCAAATTAAACTTATTACTAATATTTACTGTAACGATTGCCCACAGAATCAATATGATGTCAATATTAAAATACATACATTAATGTATATTTATAAAGTACATACACAACAATATATAAGAAAAACTAATTTTAGTTTATTTGTTTAATTTTAAGAGAGGGAAGTTCGTGTATTATAATACGTACCTCAGTTTTTTTGCATGCATGTGAATATTGTGCATATTATATGTAGGTGTATATTAATATTATTTCCCCTTTTTGCCAAATATGGAAAATGTCTATATGGAAAATTGAGGAGAATTTCTATACTGAATTTTTTAAGTTTTAATTATAATAAAACATTTTGCGTTTTAACTGGGACAGTTTGAGATACAAATTCATAACTGATATAAAAATTAGAAAATGTTCATTGTTCGTCGCATGTTGTCTTTTAAAACAACCTCTAAATATTCTTTGAATTGTAACAGTCAGTAGTTACCTATAAATGATAGAGAATATACAGACTGTGTGTTTGTATCACGATTTAATGTTAGATATATACCTTATATTACATAATAAATACATACCTATACAAAATAGTCTCAAATAGATCTAACTACACTGATAGATACAATGTTTGTTTGTATTCAGGTTCCTTTCAATAAATGAATCATAATATTTTACACGGCTTTACAAAAGTATGGTTATTTGTATAATCTGTATGTATATGTAAAAAAAAAGGTATTATAGTTCTTAGTCAAAATTTGGTTTGGTGATGCTTAAGCATAATAAGGATGTTTTAATTATGTAATATTGTTTTCTTTTACAATTTTCAAGAACAAAACCGTCATGAAATTAGCAACGAGTAACATCTCAGAGAATCATTATAACTAGTTAATTCATATTGATGATGACTACTTTGTAGTCGAAATACGTAGTTATAAAAATACAAAAAAATTTGATCTAGGAAATTGGGGCAAAAAATTTATTCGAAAAATCCTAGAGTTCTAATTAATAATTATAAAAAACAAAAATAATAATAATATAAATTTCATAAAATTTGAAGAATTATTTGAACAATTATTTATGCGCGAAAAGTATACGATTATACAAAGGAGTGTTTTTGTTATATAGGTAACAACCATCAATGTTTGAAGTAATTTTAATTATAAGTTAATATTCATAAAATATCCAGTCTATATAGCTAAATAAAAGTGGCGAATTAAATTTTTTTTTTCTGGCTTCAGCTACTTACAGCTATAAAACCATTAACCAAAGGGGATTATTTTTTTTTATTACAACAGTACACAGTACTGCTAGATGGTCACCCATCCAAATACATATTGTGACTGCTGTTGCTAAACTTTATTGATTGGTCTAAGTCTGTAATTACGTTACGGGGTCTGTTGTAAATTTAAACATTTTTATTTATTTATTTATTTTTTAATTTCTGGCTTCAGCTATATAGCCATTAACCAAAGGGGATTATTATTTTTTACAACAACAGTACACAGTACTGCTAGGTGGTCACCCATCCAAAATACAGATTGTGACTGCTGTTGTTTTACTTTATTGATTGGTCTAAGTCTGTCATTACGTTACGTCAGTCCGGGGTCTGTTGTCAATTTAAACATTAAACGAAAAAATGTTTGAAACAAAAATTGGTTGTTTTCCAAATAGAAACACTTTTTTCTTTAAATCTTTTATGGTTTAATAGCTGAGTCATGAACTGATTTTGCTTATATCTAGAATACGTCACCAAAATTTCAACATACTTTCTCGTTTCGTTTTTGAGTTATATTGATAACAAACGAACAGGCTTGTTGAAATGGACTGCTTATATTATTCTATACGAACACCTGTATCAAAGCGTTGTTTGGGGGTTCAAAATTTTGTATCGTTAAAAACTTACTAACGCTACAAAATTTTGTAGTGTTAAAACTAACTGAAATAAAATTAATGTAATCATATTGTAAAATATCGAGTATGAAAATTGTTTGAGAGCTTAATCTTTATTGGTTTGATGAACACAATTTATGTCTTAGAACCGGTCCAAAAAATTTAACATTGATTATCTACATAAGAAAATATGTTCAATTTTACACAGGATAGGTAATTTAATTTAAATAAATAAATATTTAATGCTTATTAAGAAATATAGTTTACTTTCTTTATTTAAATTACAATGTCTGTCATTTTTATATTCAACATATGTCATAGTATATTAATTTTAGTCAATTATATTCGACATGCATAATATGCCAGAGTATATTAATTTTAGTCTAAAGTAACTCTTAGTCCATTTCTGACTATCCTTCATCACGACAACTTAAAAAATAAAAGAGATCGCAAACTGAAATTTTGATGACGTATTCTAAACATAAAAAATGGTTGTGAATCAGCAAAATCGGTTCTTTGCGTCCTATGTATACTTGAACCAACTTTTAAACTATAAATGATAGAAAAAAAAGTTAAAATACTTGCAAAATGTTTATTTTTTTGAAACAAACAAATTTTTTTTAAATAATTTTTTTGTTAAATGTTTACTTTGAGTTCTCCAAAATTTTAACTCAAATTTGGCTAATAAACATATATACGTAGACCCCCTACTACCGTAACTTAATTACTGATCTCAACAGACCAACAAAGTTAAGTAACATTATACACAGTAAGTATTTGGATGGGTGATCGCATAGAATTGCTGTGTGGTGTTTTTGTATAGAATATCCCCAATGTAGTCACTATATGACCTAAGTTGTTGAAAAAGTGGCTTAAAAAAAGCACATATAAGTAATAACATTATATATTATTATTATTATACATATATAGATATATAACTATATAGATTGGATATTTATTGTATTTTATGAATGCTTATTAAAATAATAGTCCAAACAATGAGATACAGTCATATGTCGAGTATCTTAACAAAAAAGTATGAAATTAACAGACATTAATCTACACAGTTACTTTTAATATAGTAGACGCAAATACAACACAAACAATTTTTTTCCTGTGCAATTTTGGAGTTTACAGTATCACCATTCCATAGAATAACATAACAAAATCACATTCAGACAACTGTACCAATAGGTTACTGCACAAATGTAGGCTAGAATGGGTATTTATCTCGACTTGTAGCAAATATTTATACATATAGACGAGTTGAAGAAAGAAAATTGTCCGACCTAATATTTAGGTAGATAATGATATATCTACTATCTATCTGTACTGTACAGTGTACTATGCTAGTTGTTTGTTTGTGTGAGTCAAAACAGTAGGTTTATAATCACCTAGTGCCTATATCTATTTACTACTACCTAAAATATCAATGTAATGTATTTATTGTATAGCTCTTGTGGTTCTATTAATTCCAGCTTTTCATTGATATTAAATAATGTAAGTTGTGTATATATATATATCAGATACATGTATATAATATAACCCATATTATTTGGTATATACAAGAGATATGGCCATAAAACAACATACATTTTCATTCAACCATTCATTTTCTTGATATTAGAGAGTTCTGGTTTAAAAGTAGACTGACTACTACTATACATTGATTGAATTGAAAATGTTTAACAGAAGTGATGAAATGTTTGCAATTTTTTTTAGATTTATTTGTTTAATACGAATACCTCAGTTTTATATTTTAAAAAGTGTTCATTTTTTCAAGTTGTGTTATATTTATGTTCTTGGTTGTTGTTTGAATTCAAACTATTGGTTTTATTACATCTGTACGGAAATTATACGGATTTTGTTTCATGTAGCTAAATTAAAAAATATCTGTTCATATCCATAGAAAGAGGTAGTGTTTACTGGAGCCCCGAATTTTCAGAAATACGAAGCAATATTAAAAATTATTATACCCGATATACATAATATGTCTTTCATTTTAGTCTAAAGTTTGTATCGCGAGAAAATATTGACCGCACAAACAAAATTTTGGAGGGTGTGTTCATAAAATTTATCCATTTCCGGTTGGCCGCCCGTCCGTCCACTCGTCCATCATAAACTCAAAAAAAAAAAGAAAAAAAACCGTTAGCGAGCTGAAATTTCGGTGACGAATTTTTAACATTCAGTTCAAGTTCGTGAATGATAATCGTTGACCCAACTTTTAAACTATAAAAGATTCAAATGCAAAAAATAGGATTCGCCACAATTAAATGTCAAATTTCGCTAATTATCACATGGTAATTAGAATACATATTGCGATATTACAAGTACATAATTACTGTGTAGACTGGATTTTATAGTATTTTATGAATACTAATAAAAGTAGCCCAAGAATGATTACATACATCGAGTAGCCCAAGAATGATTATATATATATATATATATATATATATATATATATATATATATATATATATATATATATATATATATATATATATATATATATATATATATATATATATATATATATATATATATATATATATATATATATATATATATATATATATATATGTATATATAATTCAATTATACATCGAGTATCTAAACAATTATCTCTGTTAGCTGTTATCTTCATTTTTATAATATATTAAACTCTGATTCATTATTATGATCCCTGATCGGAAAATGACATTTTCTTAGCGTGATCTACATAAAATTATATTTGCATTTATATGGATACGAAGCTGTCGGATGATTCCATGCAAATGATCTAATAAACTTATTATAATATTAAATATTGAATTGGGTTTAACTAATTGGGCAATAATTTTCTGAATTTTCTGAATGATTACCGTAGTTTAATATTTTTGTTTTAAATTATCAAAGCGTTTATTGAAATTGAAAATTTTCATTTCTTAACAGGCTATTTACCATAAAAAATATATTTATATATATATATATATATATATATATATATATATATATAATATATATATATATATATATATATATATATATATATAAAGCTATACATATACGATAGCTTATAATATAAAGTATCGATTGTATTTGCCTATTTGCCAAAATATGTCTCCGAATGATGGAAGCCATTTTCATTAATCTTTACATTAATTATGATATCCAAATATTGCAAACAATGATTGAAAATATATATACAAAAAGAGATACTTGGAATATTTTTATGGTCTATGGCTAAAAATCATTAAAAACATTACAGGTGGGACATAATTTTAATTTTGAGCATATCAGAAAATGACAGGCGTGTTTTTAATGTGTTCTTAAAAATTTTTTAAGAATCTTGTAATGCTTCTACACTATTTTGTTAAAAAAAAAAAGAAATAGTATTGTTATTCATCATACATTCTTAGAAAATAAAAAATTTGGGTAACTAGCCCAATGTTTACTTATGATATTATTTACTTATGATTTAGATTTATCAGAATATTTTCTAACTATCCAATCTCTATCGCTTAAAAGGGTCAAAAGCTTTTTGGTAAGTAACATCTTTCGTTTGACATTGTGATTTATAAAAGGCATGTTGATAAAAAACTCGATTTGTATCGATTTTTTAAATTTTCATTTTCGAGGTCGATTGGGTCATTTTTATTGCCTATATAAGATAAAAACTTATTTTATAAAAGACACGTCTCCTTTCTGTTGATAATATAATAATTAATCATGAATCATGTATTCTGCCTTGGCATTCTACTGGATTTAATTGAAAAAAAAAACTAACAACTTTAAATATATGAATTCCTTTAATATATGCAGCGACGTGTCATATAACTTTCTTTTAATATTTTATACTTTTAGGAATATTTTATTTATTTATTTTTTGTGTATAAACAAACAAAACGAGAAGCGAAACTAATAAAACAAAATCAAAAAAAACTAATAAAAAGTGAATTAAAATATGTACATACTTAGTTTGAAGAAAATCGTTAGAGCCATTTTTGAGAAAAACGTAAAACTCTGAAAATCACACGAGTAAAGTGAAATGCTCGGTATTACGATTTTAATTAAAAGCTTGGCGCCACAACAAGTAATAATAACTAAGGAAGACAGACTACCAAGTTTGGTAAATTTTGGATAAAGCCTTCGAAACGATATAGCTCCCACACACACACAGACTAATATTTGAAATCCACTTTATAGTATATTCAGGATATTTCAAAGCGTAAATATTCGGTGAAAACTGAAAAATCATAATTTTGTCACAATACGTACCTATTTTTTTTTCACTAGTAGTAAGTTATTTTATAAAAACAAATGAAAATTATTTTATACAATCAACAGCTTCTCAAAATAATGAACGTGACGGTTAACACTTAGCCAGAAGAATTAAAATATTTTCGACAAGTATTTACATTATAATTTTGCACTTATGAATTCAGAATAATGATTATGAATGATATTTGATATACAAAACCACTGGCTTCAAATGTTTATGCAGAGATATATCAGCCGAATTTCAAACTAAAATTGGGAGATTTTTCAGTGATTGGAATAAATAATGAATGGCTCGTAAATTCAATTAAAATTTAGTCAAATAGAGTGGAGTATGATGTATCATATTAAAATATATTGGAAAACCGGGTAATGGCGATCACTTAAGGAATAAAACGAAAATTTAAAACGATTTATTTATTTTAATCAATTTAAAACACTCTCTAACAAATAATCTTTATATTAGGCAACTTTTTCATGGCTTTTGTATTATTATAATGAGGTAGCTTAAATCTAAATAACATTTAGTTTTGACCATCATTAGCCACAAAAGCGTTAAGGGAAATGGTGGTCTAACATCTTAAGGAAATTTCACATACATAACCAACGATTGACTCCCACCTACTGCACAAAGAGTGTAACTAGAAACCCCCATAGAGTGCATCGGTATTTTTTTTTCTTCAGTCTACTTTAAAGATTTGAAAATGGTATTTCCATGTGTTTTACAATTTTTCTCATAGATTCCCCATCGACGGTAAGTTTTAAGTTTGGTATCTGACTAATAAGGAAAAATAAAAAATTCAAATCTGTAAACAGCTTAAAGGGGAATCTGATCACCGTCATTAGCCGAAATGAAAATTTATTACTACTAATATTGAACGTAAATACTTTTCTGACGTTCAAATATTGTATAAGAATAACATAAAACTAAAAAAAAATTTTAAAACCCTTAACTGTCGTCAAGTTGTTGAGTTGTTGAGCATTTGCCGGCAAGCCAAATGATGTTATACGAAAATATTTTACCTCCTCTAGCAGTACTCTTTTCGTTTTTGAGTAATGATACTGACCGCAATGACCCTTATTTCCCCTAACCTAAAGTGTAGCTTGTATACTAGATTAAAATTTTAGTTGTGTTCACAGAATTAAAATTGAACCAAAAAAAATTTGTCATACATTAATTAACGTAAAACCTTAAAATATTCATTATCTAGAAATAGCCAAAGAAATATCTTATAAAACTACTTATTTTATTTTTACTTGGTTGTATGTGCATGCATATTTTTTTTATCACAAACATTTCGTTTATCAAAGAAAAGAAAAACTTTTTTGTGTATGTTTGATGTACCACGATGATATTATGTGTTAAGTAAAAATCATTTCCACTCAATAAGAAGAATATCTTCTTCATTTTCATCATATGTATATGTATGTCGTAATAACAAAACCTAACAAATCTTTGCGTTTTACCTTTTTACATCTATTGAATATAATTTTTTTTCTTTTCATTTTGTGTGAAGTTTTCCTTATTTTTTTTTTTCGTTGTAAATATATTTTTTTTTTTATATTATTATAAATCACTCAATCGAAGTGATGATGTATGTATCTTAGAACGTTTATTAGTTCAAAAGATTTGTTGCGAGGTGTGAGAGTGTTTTGGTAGTTGAGAAGGTTATTTATGTTAGCTAAAAACTATGTTTTTCATATTATATATGGCTGCTGTGTGTTTACATGTGTGTGCACACAATCATACTTAAGTGGTGTAAGATATCAAAAACATATTTTGTTTGTGAATGAATGATGTAAAATTATATTTAACAATATATGGTAATGTATAAATAGAAAAAATGTACATAAATAAATTATAAGTGAAATGATATTAACGGAAGCGGTATTAAATTAGGACAGGTCAAACGGGTCAACGGGTCATGCGATACCTGGCAAATGTGAAACATGAAACTTGAATACAAATACAGTAAATATGCTGTTTATATAGTTATAGTAGTTTTAATAAAGAGTATTTTCAATTATTGCAATAAATTTCCAATTTTATAGAAAATTATAGACTTGTTTCAGAAACTGGAATATATGGCTTTTGTAAATTATATGTTCAAGACATTGAAAAACTGTAAAAATGAACTCGCTATGTGTTTTTGGAAAATCTACGGTCAAATTATATACGTTGGTAAATACGTTGCTATTTATATGCTTATTAGTTGCTCTATTTTAGTTTTTTATGCTCAAATCGTTTTGGAGGAAACGTCATTTTAATTGAAGGGTGACAGGTAAAGATTGAGCTCACCAAATGCGAAACCTATCAAAAGTTTTAATGCTATTTGTGTGTTTATTGGCTACTCCATTTCGAATTCTTGTTATCAAACTTCTATGGAGACAACGGGGGAAATGAAGTGCTATTAATATGCTCATTAGTTGCTCTATTTTGGATTTTAGTGCTCAAAGCGTTTGGGAGAAGCCGATATTTGCGATGGAGGAAGTACATTAATCGAGCCTTAGCAAAAACCATAGCAAAAATTACACAAATTCAAAAAATAAATATAGTAGAATTTGTTACTATTTTGTTACTTTCAAAATCCGGCTTAATATTTTGAAAACAAACCCACTATTTACGGTAAAACCCGTTAATAAAACTAATCTATAGAAAAAATTAATTAAGTTTCGTGCATGAGGAAGCAAATCGTTTAAGTAACTTTTTTCTATCCACGATATCCGAATCCTGATTTATAGTTGCCATAATTGATCTATAGGGGTTACAAAATCAGAAATTCTGGAATGTATTGTTTAGAATATACTTATTCGAATTAAATAAGACTTTTGAGGGAACAAAACTGTTCATTAAATACAACTTCGCTGTTTTTTTTTAAATATATTATCGAATGGATCAATACGGGTTTTAATGTAAATTTTGTTTATGTTTGTTTGTTTGTTTTTAATTGAATGATTCTGAGAGCACCAAATTGCAACAAACCTTGACATATTTTTTTTTTTCGATCCCATGACTCTTGCACTATGGATTTTAGTCAGGATGGGAGTAGGATAACATTTGGTGTTCACGGGTTTTATTGTAAAAGTTAATTTTACAAAATGTTAGGCCGAATAAACAAAGTAATAGCAAATTTATTGTATATTTATTTTGAATAAATATAATGGAAGGGCAGCTAACTTCCTACATATCAAATGTCGTTTTCTCCTAAGCGGTTTGAGGATAAAATAAAAAATAAAAGAGCACATAAAAAACACTAAATTTTTTGATAAACTTCGAACAATTTTATGATTTGGATGCTCTAGGTTAACATGGTTTAATATTGAGCATGATATTTACAGCTGAATGTAACAATAAATTTAATCAAGAAACCATTTTTCTTTTTGAATTCATGAAAGTTTTGAAATGCTTTAAAGAAACATTATGATTGAACGAATTTTGTGAATTTTTCAGGTATAAAAAAGTTGTATCTCAGTGAAAAATATTTACATTGACATAAAAAAAAATCATTCTGCATTTAGTTTATTATGCTGAGATGTTTTTGCAAAATAATTTTATGAAATAATTTTATATGTGGAAATTTGGACGACATTATGAAAGAATGACATTTGAACATTTTTTTTTGTTTTCGTTTTTGCTTGTTCGTTTGCCTGTTTTTTTTTTTTTTTTTTTAAATTGTTTTTTTAAAACTATTATCATAGTAAAATCAATATATGGATCGGAACGCTTGTTTCTTGAGCTTTTTTATGCTTGGACTTTGATTTTTTCATTGATATTTGGCTGAATGGGGAAATCTGAACCAATCAGGAAGACAGAGGAAATTAAAAGAAGACAGTAAAATATAAAGGGAAAGACGTATAGGTGTACGATGTTTTTATTGCGAGCTGATGCGTAATGTTTTTTGGGACTTTGATACGAGGAACTTTTTGAGAAAATTTTAACTATTAAATATCGACATCAGGAAGGCATTGTTTTGTCATGATGGAATTTTTAATCGCAACAAAAGTGCATATCCTTCTTTGCCATGTTTAAAATGTACACAGCGTAAAACATCATGAAGCGAACATTTTGCACTAATTTTTCTATCATAAAAGGTATATTTCGTATTAAGAACAAAATCTTTTCAACAGTATTATTAAATGAATAAATTTTAAAGATTTAAGTAGGTAAATTTTCTTTTACTTTATCGTATTCTTTACTTTTACATAAATGAGGCAGGAATATAATATTTTGTACTACAAAAAATATATACAATAAAGGTAAACATCTAACATATTTATTCTATTTAGAATAATAATATTAGTTATATGTACAAAAAGGGAATATTCCGCGTATCGTTTGATCTATATCTAAGAGTCTTAATGTACTTTCCATCTTTCTCTATTTTATAAAGATATATCGCTTATTTAATAATCCAACTATTGTTATGGTTTGATAAATATATTTTTATTACTACATCAAAATATTTAACTATACTAATAATAAACACAGCAGATGTTCCAAATATGGATTCTTATTCTATATTGTAAATATCGATTGTATGTAAATTCGCTTCTATACAAATAGATTTAAATCGCATTAAGATTATAATTTGACTATGGTACTATGGGTTGCTATTTGCCAGGCAAATTCAAAGGAAGAATTAGACAAAAAATAAGCAAAACAAACGGATAAGTATACAATTTTCATTTGTTTTATGATATAAATTTATTTTTTAATTAATATTTCCCTCGATTTCATCTTTATAACTTTCTCCAAGTTTTGCTCCTCAATTCAAAATGCATCCATTTAATTTAATAACTTCGGAAAGCATTATATTTTAGGAAGTTTTTACAAATAAAACAAATGGTAAGCCATACCAGAATTCTACATGAAATTTACAAAGTATTGAAATCAATAAAAACTATAACTAATACTTGCAAATTGACGACACAATACTATGCAGCGTTACTGGAGAGATACCATTAACGCGACGTACAGCACTCGAGAAAAAGTTTCTCACGCGACGTTTCACGAAAGAAGCAATAAAAACTAATAAACAAAAACACGTGTCGGTAACCTTATATTGTATAAAAGGCGTACTTTTCATTGTTGAAATAATGAAAATACAATTATTTCATAGCAAGGAACAGAATTTCTTTAATTCTATTACTGACTAAAATAAATGATTACAAAATCAGTAAAACCACACACGCAATGCTGGCCTGTAATGAAATGGTCTTAAAATAGTGACAAATAGAATATTAAAAACGGTACAACGTAGTAATTCATCTAGAATGAACGACGCTCTTGTGCATATGTAGTTTTAAGATAATTGCAATATATTGTTTCTATAGATCATATAGAAAGTTTATCAATATTTGATTAATTATATTTGTATAGAATAAATATATTTGTTTAATTGTAAACTATGGTAATTTTCCACTTTAATGGTGAGAAATACTTCAATCACTTAACCATTAATATAAATATTTTTTTCTGAATTTGTAATATCCATTGAATATGTTTTTTTTTCTTCGTTAAAGAAAATAAAATCAGCTTTAATCTTGTATAGATGTAAGTGAGTATATATATATGGTTGGTGAAGTTATACTTGTAAATGGTTTTAAGGTGGTAATTTCTATCTAGGTAATAATGATGAAATGAGAAGTAGTAGTATGAATGGTAAACTTCAAAGAAGTAGCAAACACATTTATTTCTAACCGTCTGTCGAATCTCCATGTGCTCTCCTTTATTTGATGTAAATAAACTCTCAAAGATATAATCGCGTGTAGGTATAATCTATCTATGTACATATAATACACATCATAGAAATATAACGTTAGTTGTATTATCTTTGCTTGTATAAAGTATTAAATATATAAATATAATAAATCTACCTATGTGTACTGCTGCTCTATGTATCTTGTGTACGTACCTGTGTGATATCTTTCCCATTCTTTTTATTTTTGTACCTATTTTTATGTATCTTGATCTGTTGTATGTAATACACATGCCTATGTGTTTCTGTTTAAAGGAAATCAGAAAAACAAGCTATAACGGGAACACACTTAAAATAAAAATTTGTTCAATATTTCTATCAATAATTTTCTTGTGAGTAATTTTCTTTTGGCTCACCATATTTTTAATAAGCAAAAATCGAATTCAACGTCACCAATTTCAACAGGTTATTTCTGCTTAAGCAAACTATAGATAGAATAATGAAATTTACACATAGTTTAACTAAGTGCAATTTTTTCGGGGGATATTCTATATATTCGAAAAAATTGTATTTCTTACTTTGGTATATATTTACTAAAAATATGTTTGGTCGTATATACAATTCCTTGCGGATAAAATTTTGGCTTTGAATAAAATCTGCACTTAAGAATGAGGTGTTATTTATGAGGTATTCTACCCAGTACTCATCTTATTTGGGATTATGTGTGGATTCGTAAAAAAGGTTGTGGTTACGGTTACTCAAAAATTGACTAAGTGCGAGCTGGAATAAGGCATATACCAAATATATGTCGCTCCGGCCAATATATTGGTCGATGTGTAAGTGTATGCCTTATTATAATCAACTACTTATTAGTTAACATGCGAAAATGATAAACTCACCTACAAATACCAAGTATTTTTTGCATGGCTCATTAAGACAAAATAATTCATAGAGTTCTTTAGTCGTGAATTACTTTCCGAAAAATAACTTAAAAAAAAGGATACTTTATTTTGACAACAATTTCTCTTTTCTTAGCTACCATCTTAAATAAAAGTCATTTTGAAATTATTTTTTGTGTATTTTAGGATTATTAAATGTAGTAAGTTTAGTTTTCATAAAATGTAACGATACCTTGAAGATCTAAAATTATATTAATATTGCATCTACAGAAAAAAATTCTTTTTGTTTCATCTATAAAGCTCATTGTTTACTCACCATTATTGTGATAAAATTAAAGATTATTGAGTTATTCATGAACATCCCTCTACCAAAGGGTCACCATTCCAATGGGTTATAGATTTTAAATAATGATAAAAATCAAAATCGGATCAAAAACTGATTTTGTATTATGAACTGAAGTCATAATTACATAAACACACTAGTATATGTGTAAAAAGAAAAATAAAATAAGTGAAGACAGTAACTAACAAAGTTAATTGTTTGAATATCTGAAATACCAATGATTTTTTTTTTTCAATTATAAACATTAAAAAATACACTAGAAATAAAAAAATATATTTTTAATAAAAAAAATTAAATAAACGTTGACTTTGAGGAGTAATATTGGAAAATCTAAACAGTTTATGTAAAAAATGTTTATGAAGAAATAAGTCATGGATCCATGAGATCCAGTGAACCAAATTCGGTCATCACGAACATAAATTAATTTTTGAAGTCTGCCATACGCCAATAAAACTATAGCTTGCCCTTTTCTTTTTTGGAGTTATCAGAATGTCTGACAGACAGACAGATGGGCGCACAAATGGACTAATTAAGTGGCTCTACGAACACTCACTCATACATATTTTGTTAGTGCCTATAATTTTGTTTATCCTTTCAAACTTTCAACTAAAATTAATACCCCCACTACCCATATTTCTTAAATTTTGGTTAAAACAATACCAATCTTTCTTTAATTGATTTTTTTCAACTATATAACGACATTGATTGAAAGTGATTGAAGAAAATAAAATAAATAGATAATAAAACTACATGCAAAAATAAACAAAAAAATTAAATATTACATTTCACATTTCAATTTATTACATACGCATAGAATTATAGACGGGCATGGATTTATATTAACTTTTATAAATAAAAATGTTAGTTCTTATATTGAAAATTTTGTAAATGAAAGTCATATCTAGTCTGTCGATATGTCGAAGTATTTCGTAATAATAATTAACTAAAAACTTAGTGTTCATTCTACGAAATGTCAGAGATTATTCACTTCATATGTACGTATATAATATAATATACAGCAAGGGTTATTTCCAATATTCTTAAAGTTTAGTTTATACACCTTCGAATAAAATTATAATGAATATAAATGTAGATTCTATTCCTATTCATCTGTGAAATATGAAGTGAAATAAATGCCGAGGTTATATAATAAATTTCTCCTCTGCGAAATTTATGAAAAGTACGCCAATTCCCTTTTTGAACTTTTTAATTGTCTCCGAAAGCATCCAATTGAAGGACATTTATTTTCGGAGTCCGTAAAATTTTCGATTATTCCCTAAATCTTCAAATTGAAGGACATTGAAAAAACCAATGAAGATTGAATCAAATAATAAATGATCGGTTTGTTATGTATTACATTATTTAATTCAAGCATCCCTTTTCGAATATAACACGGTTGAAATTTTTCTAATATTCCTCCTGAGTGTTTTAATACCATTTATTGATCCAAATATAAGCATTTATAAATAGTTCTGGATAAATGTATGGTCATTTTAACTGAGATACGTGGGAACAATAGTAGATGGTGCATTATGCACCTATTTTGATTGTATTAGTTTTCACTTCACATAAGCAGACTTTTTGAAAATTGTGATAATGCCATTTTATGTCTGCTGACCCAGTCTTTTGGGCACCCGCTATGTAAAAATCTTTATCGATTATTCTTGAAATTTAATAGCACATATAATTTAATCATATAATCAAGATATTTTTTTTGAATCTGGATGCTTGAAACACCGGATTACATTAAAAACTTTCACAAAATGATTCTCCTTATTTAAAATACTTATAAACGCGTTCAACATAGACAAAATATTTTATTTTTAAATAATTAATAAAATAAAAAACGATTAATGACCCAGTCTAGATCAACTGTTGATAATTTCATCTAAGTTTTAAGTAAATAGAGCCAATCCAATCATTAGCAGCCAAAATTTGTATTTTCATCAAGTACAATTTTTATGTACTTTTTGTAAGGAAATGCAGAATTTTTGAGGTTCAAAATGCGTCAATTTGATGGTAACTTTAATTGGCAAACACGAGATAAACATAGGAAAGAATGACATTAAGAGGAGCGTAGATATTGCAGGGGTAAGCCCATGAAAAATTTGAATGGATTTACTGTGTAATTTTCCATAATAATTTTTCTCAAAATAGTGACTTAATCGTAGATGATAAAACCAAATTTTATCGTGATGATGATAAACAAACTTGGTACCTAACTTTCTTCAAGTGTAGGCAAACTTTTGATGAAATATTGACGATATTAATCTACTCAAAACATTAATGTATCAATGTTTTGTGTTGTGCCTATTCTACGAAGCATAAGAACATTTTAACCCATATCTACACTTTAATTAGATATTATATATATTAACAAATTCTGTTTGTACTTCTGTTACGAATTTAATTACATAAAATGTTATTATCGAAATGTGCTATGTAAATTTATTATTTGTTCATTTTGAAATTATAATACTGATAATAATCAAAATAAAAACAAATTTTATCGATATAGTTCTGAAAAAAAAATAAATATATATATATAATAAAATAAAAATACAAACATTTTCGATACAGTAGTGCAAAATCTTTTTTATTTATTTGGTGAATAAATTAATGTATATTTGGTGCAAATTTTTGGTGCATCTAATAATATGGTGCAATTATTGTGCCAGTTATATCATACATATCAAATAATTATTTATATCAAATATAAGAAACAGGTTTAAGTCATATTAAAAAATATATTTTTTTTAGTAAAATTGATTAGTAAAAATACCTTGGGAAGTCATTAAATATCGGAAATAATACTTGGTTAAAGATACTTTCTTCTAATGTCAATAGTATAAATTTTTTTAAATTATTATAATAATTATTAATGGAATTTCATCTAAAATTTAAATTTTCTAAAACGAGTTTATTTTACAACTATCACGCGGGATTCCCTTTCTAAGATTATTTATAAAAAGGACATCCTTAGAAAAGATACATATGTTTATAGTACAATTCCATCGAATTTGTGATTATTTGCATGTTTATATCACTCTTTACCCGTAGGTTATTTAGTCGATGAATGATAAAGAAAGCAAAATATTCATTTCAATTATTTAACGTAGTGGTGATTATACACACAGAAATGTTAATCACTTCAACATAATTGAAAACACAAGTTTGTGCTACATTATTCATTATTATCTTGAGTGAACAAATTTTTTGAAAGCAAATAAAAAGTTAGACTTGAATAACGTTTAAGAAATATTGTTTGCATTTCTTCAGTGTTGTTAAAAATAGAATATTTAATAAGAAAAAAATAAGCAAAGTCTCCTTCTAAAATGACTTTCGACAGACAAATGACAAATGAAAATATTTATTTAAACAAGAAACAGAAATTAATAACGAATTTTATTCATTAATTGAAACTCAATTAATTCTTTCCAATTCATTTTTATTTAAAATTAATTTAGACAAAGATTCAAAAACATGATGCGAAATTAAAGAATGAGAATGGTAGAATCGATATGCTCCCGATAAAATAATATTGATTTGTATTTTCTTTTTCGCTTAGTCTTATTCTAAATCACATATCATGAAAATAATAGCGCAATAAAGATCCGATGAGTTTTAATCAAATATGCGTTTATAAAAGAAAACGCAAACAAAATAAACAAAAACAAATAATTTCACTGTAACTAAAACGAAGAATCATTGACGCAAAGGTATAAATTTCAAAATCACTTACTATAGGATATAATTTAACATGACTTTAAACAAAATTGGTACTTAATTTTCTTCCTTGTAATTGACCAAAAAGAAAAAATATATATTTTGTCTTCAATATATTAATTAAAAAGAGATTTTACAAAACAATTAATTTAATAATGTTTTAATTAAAAAATGGCTTCATCAAAGTAATGGTATTTATATATACATAAGAATATATACCTACATTTCGTTTACGTTTAAAAAGAATTATATACAACATTAATTTATTACTCAATAAATATAATAAAGCCATTTATTTAATATAAAACGTAAAAAAATCAACACTAATTATTTATTAAATATTTAGTATTTAATTTTTTTTTTGAAGATTTATTTATACTTCGAAAGTGCTCAGTTTTTATTTGTCTTGAAATTAAACTTAATAAATTTTAATAGTGTGTTATTGAAAATGAAGATAAATAAATCTTAAGAAATAAAATAATTGAATAAATAAATAGTATGTAATAAATATTATACTTAATATAAAAAATTATTAATTAGTGCAAAAAACGGTGCTGGTTTGGTGCTGAACACAGGCGTGTGCATATGTGTGTTTCATATAATATTCAGAGGCAATCATTCATTCCCCATAAGACACATGTTTATAAAACATAAAAATATTTGGTTAAATAGTATTAATTAATAAACAAATTACATATACAGATTAATTAATGATATTTATAATTATATTTTTATACAATTTATATAGAAAAAAGTATGCTTTTTTCTTTTAGTTAAGAAAACGAATAGAAATAAAAATACACACCCTAGTGAAAGCACCGTCACTCGCAGACGCTGTATTCTGACTCACCCGGTATCCACCTAGATTGTTTACAACACATGTGAATGATGCATCACGTCCTTGCGGTATTGTTACATTTTCTAGTGGATACAGAAAATCTGGTTCGAGTCCATTTATTGTTCCTGTAAATAAATAAAAAAATATAGTGTTATATTATGCTTTTCAAGTTCTATTTCTATTTGTAGTTTTTTTCACGCTAATGAATTCCGTATAACTCTGAAGATGTTGATCAGTATTTTAATTATTGATAGTATTTTTAAATTAAGTATCTAAATATGTAGAAATTTGCGTATACGATTATGGTTAACAATTATGATAGGAATAAGGTAACAAAATTTTATTGTAACTAAGAATGGATTTGTTTTCCTTTTTGATCATTGAGTTATTTCGTACCTACTGAAGTTGTTGAATGTGCTTGTAAAACTTTGTCTACCATTGGCAGATAATCGGAATTTCATTATGGAATGACTTTTGCGCTATGACTAAGCATGATATTACTACGCTCTATGGTTTTAAATACAAGCAGCGACAGTTGAGTTTGATATACAACGCACGTTCTGGCCTTCGATTATGTTAAATGCGAGCTGCCACACTAGAGTTTATAAAACGTACGTTTATCTCAGTGTACGTCGAATGGACGTTAGTTTGATGTTGATGTTGATGTTTGATGACTTTTTATTTTTGTTGATTTTTATTTTGTTATTTAAAAAAATGACTTATTTACAAATAATATTTCTTGTATTGTATATCGTACCAAAAGGGGTTTATAAAGTTATTCCTTAAGAAATAATTTTGACTAGTAATATAACTAGAAGATGTAATCAAATCTTGTACATTCATATTTAAAAAAGAAAACAAAAATTATGGATGAAATAACGAAAGTTGGTACTTAAAAAAGGACGGAGTATGTTTGCAAAAAAACCAAGTTTTCCAATGTGTAAAAATTATTTAACGTCGATTTTAAAACATCGAATTTTTTTAACTTGCATAAAAATTGGGTATTTTAAGATTGGAACATAAATGAGACAGGTGTGTAAATAAGTAGTAGTTTTTCTATTTATTGGGAAATTGTATTAAAATGAAGACAAAAAACATTGTATTTTTGAAGATTTCCCCGAATGGAATGTAATAAAAACGAAAGTTTTTCGATTTTATTGCACATCGATAGCAAAAACCCTTGCCTTTCTAGCTAGTAATTATAGCAAAGAAGTAATATAAAATTTTCCGCAAAATTGGGAATGAAATTAAAGCGAAAGTTTTCTTATATTATTTCAAATCGATTGCAAAAAACAGTATCTTCCAAGTAATTATATAAAAAAACTCGGATTTTTTGTAGATTTTTCCCACAAGCGGAAATGCAATAAAAACGAAAGTTGTCCTATTTTATTTCACGACGATTGCCGAAAAACCGCATCTTCCTAATAAGTATAGAAAAAATATTAGCTTTTTAAAATTACTTATGTTTAATGTATGGTGGCACACGCTCTATTTGTAAAATATTTCAAAAATATATCATATAAATATACCTGACCTTACCTACATACGACATAACCGGGAATGCCAATGTATTTACACAGTACACAAATTTAACAAAATGAAACTAATACAATTATAATTATTAATATAACTGTATATCAATTAAAAATATTTAATTGTGAAATATAATCAAATCCTAGTGTGTCAAGCTATATTTAAAATCATTGAAAGCTGCAACGTCCGTTCGACGTGCGCTAAAACTGACTTAATAAACTCTAGTATGCAGGCTCCATTCAACTTAATGGAAAGCGGAAACCCACGTCGATTTCAGCGTGCGTTGCTCTGTTGAAAAAATCTATTAGTGTGGCAGGGCGGTAAGTTAGTTAATAATCCAATTGTGAATTTGAATCGTAGGACAAAATCAATAACTTTTTGATAAAATGTATTGTAGTATACATTGATAATTTACAGAAAAATTTTGCTTGTGAAATTTTTTCAAAATTTAAGATTGAGAAATTTTAAATACTTTTAAATTTTTAATACTTTTTGAAAAAGAGCATTATAGAAAATGGTATAATTTATTTTCCTATAAATCTAGATCATTTTTTCAAATTTAACCTAGAAATTCTTAATATCTTTTAAAATATTAGTCTATAACAGTGCATAAATCAATTATATTTGTATATTAAATCCACTAATATTTTTATGAAACGGTTTTTATATTCCTGGATTCCCAAAATAGATTAAATAAAACTATCAAAATTTAATTCAGGTTTTTTTATTTCAAATATTGTTGGATTCGTTTAGATTGCTAATTTGTATTTTATTTTTAAAGGGATTAAAAAAGTTAAACATAATGTAAATTTAAATCATTAAAAAATTGTACATTAACTTTGTTTTATTGTTAGTAAAGATATTTATTAACGCGATTAAAACTTAAAACTGATATCACCAAATAATTATTTAATAAATTGATTTAGCAATATTAATCAACAGAATAACAATTAATGACACCTAAAACAGTCAACAACCCTAGAATATAATTAAAAACAGAATTAATTATCAGAGAAGGAAATTTTACGTTTGACAGAAAACTATTCAATTGGACAAATTTAAAAATATTTAAAAAGAATACTTGAAATATTTTTTAAAAATATTCAAAAAGAAGATAGATGGTAATGTTACTATTATGCAGAGACATCTAAGAGAGGTGTTTTTTTTACAGAACTTAGAGAAATTTAATAGAAAGGTCCTTATCTATCTAAGGTGTTATATAATTTGTGGTGCTATTTTTACAATAATTATAATACATATTACTTGTAGATTTATTATTGGAAGACTTCGCCCACGTATAAGTCACTTCTGTTTACCATTATCCTTTAATGCCTCCTTTAAGAATACTATTCATTTCATCATACTGTCTCCTCCGATGATTCAATCTCTAAAACTATTAAGTAAATTTCCTGAATGTGTTAAACGTGTCTAACAAATTTCATAAAAAAAGAAACTTGTGTTGTAAAGTAACAGGGTAAATATTGACACATAGTTACATACATGCATATATACAAATGTTCATACACACATTGATACATTTATTTATTCAGGCAATGTGCCTGGAATCCGTAAAAAGGATTCTGCCCTCTTAAAAAAAAAAAAAAAACATTCATACATATATGCATACTTAAATACATTCATACATGCGTTCATGCACACAAAATTTTCTTGTTATTCCATAAACCTCCTCGCTTTGTGCGGTTAATAAAAATTAGTATATTATACTGTCTTTTATAACTACATCTGAAATAAAATAATTGGCGAATTTTAACTGATGACAAAGTTAATCAAAATTTATTAAAACAAAAGTTGATTTAAATATTGGATCATGAATCCTTGAAACTGAAATTGACTAATTTAAGCCAAAATCTAGTTGTCGCAATTCTGCATGGACCCGTATCTATTGCAAAAAATTAAAATTGCATTCCTTTTTCGCGAGTAATTGTGTCATAATATTTTCACACATTAATTTGAAACTCGCATCCACGCATGCGAGTGTCTTTGTCAAATTTAATTATGTATATCTATTTTAATGCTATATTTAACGATAACAATGAAAGAATCAACTTGATTTAACTTTTAAGTTTACGTAAAAATATAACGCTTTAAGAGTAGAAAGCATTTTTCAAAATTAAAATCGGATCACCTTAAACTGTGGAATTCTTGTTTTTCGCGAATTCGTTTTGAAATAAACTAACGAATTTCTCAGAAACTACTTACTTTTCAGAATTTTGATTTCGTCCACTTATTGAGTTTATTAAAGAGCATCTTCTCTGAAATTCTCGCAAAAATTATTGTACTTACTAAATGGACATATTTTGAAAGTTTTTCACTGTTTAGACCAAAACTCATGAACTGATTTTAATTTTGCGCTCATGTATATTGCAATTTTATAGCCAAGTTTAATATGTTTAAGCTTTGAGGTTTTTGCTCTGAAAAGCTTAGTTTAGCAAATAAGAGTCGGATATATTGTAAAAAAAATTGTAAAAATAGTAAATACACTATTAAAAACATAAAATGAACATTTCCCAATATTCGAATCAAAAAGTAAAGAGAAAGCTATTTTCAATTTCATTATACAGGGTGAAGTCAGATAGAAAACAACAACCTTAATTTTCACTTAAAAAGTTGCTCGTTGGCGTAGATTTTCTTTTTTGTTCTTTTACAACAATTTGTTCTTATAAATACAATGCTAAACAACAATGTTGTAAATAATTACATTAAAAAGTCAAAAGGATATTTATACGACAGAACGTACAAAAATAATTTTTTGTATTTTATTAAAAAACAGTTACACAATATTTGAGACAATGTTTGCATTATTATTTACATTTTAAATGATATTTAATAAAACCTGTTAAATACGTTTAATGTTATTTTATGTAGGCAGCTGTTTCGAAAAGCATGAGCTAAAAGGGAAAAAAAATGTTTTATAGCCTACGCACAGAAACTTGTATATAATTTGAAAATAAGCTTGTATATTCTAGTAATAAATAATTAAAAAAATAAAAATTATCTGAATTTATTACACAAAGTGACATCTAGCAGAAAAATATTAGCACAGCAAACGTAAACAAATTTCGAAAAAATACAAATCTTTTCGCATAACTAACTTAAAAATGGTATGCACAATCATGCCATAACAACGGAGATCATGCTGAAGAGTTTTATTTAAAAAAATATTTCTAAATAAATATGTTGTATATTACTTTTTTCGAGAAAAAATTTTTTTTAGTCATTTGTGAGCGAACTTGATCAATGTGAACATGGCCTAAAATATTTAAATTACGACATCAAGGGTAAACGTATAGGTATAAAACGATAATTATGAATAGCATTTTTTTGTTAAACATTTAATAAAAATAACGCCACTGATTTCAGGCAATTTCGAAATAAAAAATTTATTTAATTAAATAACCAATAAAAATTTATGAAATATTTTCTGTGTTTTATTATTAATATTATAATATATAATATACATTATAATATTCGTTAAATTTCAATTTAAAACATATAGTATGAATGAAATCAATCTTCAATGTGTAGTGTAGTATAATTAGATAAATAAAACAATGTTAAGTTTAGAAGAAAATATAAGAATCTAAAACGGGAAAGTCGGGTTTGTATACATTGGCTTCTGGTTGACATCTTGTAAAATGCAAATAATATGTCTTAATCCAACCGTTTTTTTTCTAAGGTTTAATAAAAAATGGTCCTCCTTTCCTTTTTTACGATCTTAAAGAACTTTAAGCCGTTGAAATTTACATAAAAATGTAATTTATGTGGTTATCTGAATATACGAAGTTAACTATGAGGAATTCTACTGAATATTTACGTCCTTTGAATGTTTACAAATTGTAAACAATTGTTTTTAAATCCCCCTCAAGTGCATTTCAAGAGAAACAAAAGTGTGCTGCTATAATTGTAAATTAAACCATCTAGCTTAATTACTTCTCCATTTTTAATCAATTTATGGAACTCAACGAAGATTTGTTTATAAAATCGATCATGGTATAGAAAAAATACGAATAAATGGAATGTAAGATTAAGATCTTAAAAAAAGGTAAGCGGGGTTTTTTCTTTTCAAAAAGCTGTTACTTTTACATTATCAGCCCTACAGAAAAAATTTTTTTTAGAAAAAACAAATGAAATATAGTAGCATTTGCATTTTGGAGATCAACGATTAAAGTCCCGACGTTTTCATTAAGGATATATTATTTGCCTTCTTTCAGAAAAAAAACTCCACTTTTATATTTTAGTCAAGAATTTTTCCTAATTCCACTGCACTAGTATAGGTATGTGTATATGTAAGCCGTACGGATGCCATCCATGGATGGGCATCATGTAACGGTATTACTTACTTATTATACACAGATGTATACAACATGTATATTGGAGTACGTCGCGGCGTGGCGTCGGCGAGTTTAGTGAATGGTTACAAGAATTCCTTTTTCTACTCAATGTAATAGCTTTTCTTTCATTTTAATACATATGAAATTTCAAAAACACTAAGGTCTTATTCACATTCATCAAATAATTTAGTCAAGTGGAGTAGATAGTTTTATATATTGATATGTGTGAACTTCAACATTTTAGTCAAGTGTTAAGTAAATTTTTGTAGTCAAATAAATGAACAAAATTCTATTTTTTAGGTGCAAGTACTACCACTACCAGTAAATATAAACAAATGAAAGAATCTATTTGACATTCAGCTGTTGTTCCAATATATACTGATTGGAAATTGATACCTTAGAGTCACATTCATATATTATAAATAGTAATATTCTGTGAAATTATAATATATGACTGTGACTGTTAAAAGCATACAGTATACTTTCAGTGTATATTGGAATATTAATAATTTATTTAACGCATAACATAATCTTAGTTACTTGATTAAATTATCAAATTATTAATGTGAAATATTTTTACTTAAACTATGTGTACTTTGCACTTGATCAAAAATAAGTTAGGATCAAACAACTTACAGTTTAACTAATTTACTTGATCAATATGTACAAAGGCTAAGGCCGTAGGCATGTGATCATGAGAAATAAAATTATGAAATTTGTCATATTCTTCTTTTTATTTTTTTGAACCAGTAACGTAAAATCAAAAACTGCTAATTATCTCATAAAGATTAAAAACCAAATTCAAATTTAGTTTTGATTATTTGCAGTTTAATAAAAATGTTAGATTAACTTAAAATATCAATAAGAGACTTTCTAAATGGTTAGAAATTTCTATATAAATAATTTTTACGTTTTTACTACAGTAACGTTACAACCTATCATATCATAAAGAATTTAGGTAAAAATAGCTACGAATTAATCTTTCCATGTTGATAAAGAAGAAATCTTTTATATAATACACACAAACCTATAATGAAATCTTTGCATAAAACCGAATTAGATTCTTATAATATCATATTTCTTTTACATGATTCGTGAAATGAGTGGTATATGCAAAAATTTGTTACTAAAATTGAAGCATGATTGTATATGAAATCGTTTAAAGTGAAATAAACATATATCAACAATATATAAAGAAAAGAAAAGAACAATTTTATAAGGTTTATTGATACAGAGTGTGCCCTGAATAAATACAATTTTGTAATGATTTACTTTAAAAATTTTGAACTTTTTATTAGACGAAGCGAACTATTATAAAAACTGACTTCTTTTATATCAAAAAAATTGGCTTCCACTTTTTACAAATTGTTACAAGCATGCTGATAGCTTGATTATTGCTTGAGTAAAATACATAAGACCACTCAAATTAATCTCAATTTAAATAAAACAAGTGAATATTACAATTATCAGAATTACTGGTTTAGATACTCGATATATGATTTAATTTCATTGATTAGGCAACTTTAATTAGCACCCATAAAATACTATACATATCCAGTGTATACAGTTATATATGTATACATGTATAATAATAATATGTATTGTTATTACGTAAATGAGTTTATTAGCCAAATTTAAGCTAAAATTTTGAAAAACTCAAACATTTTACGAAAAAATATTGGACCCAATGAACCGATTTTCCTCATTCACGAACTTAAACATACTTTTTATGTTAAGAATACGTCATCAAAATTTCAGCTCGGTATCTCCTTTTGTTTTTGAGTTATCGTGATTATGGACGGACTGACAGTCGGAAATGGACTAAAAAGGTGTTTCTATGAATACCTATACCAAAATTTTGATTGTGCGGTCAATATTAGGTTACGTTACACACTTTAGATAAAAATTAATATACATACGCTGATAACTTATGTATTTCTAGTAAACTGTTGTGATGACTTCTAAATTATTAGAAAACACTCTGTATACAATACAACGTAAGTCTTATGTACATAGTTTTTACATTATCTATATAATATGAAGAAGCAAGTTACAACATTCATATAATACATACAATGTTCAATTTTATTACTTTTTATATAATAAAATTAATGTTTATGCGGAACTTAAAGATAATTATTTCTTCTTTGCATTCACAAACCGCTATGTGTAGGTATACCCCGACATACAAACATCCTATATTTAGCCCCCTACGTCCGCCTTCATGTTGTACAGAATTTGAATGCCTGACACCCACCACGGCTACCACCACCCAATCCTATCTCCCTCTTAAGTTAATTCTCATTGCTCCTTATAAAAACCTCTATTAAAAATTATTTCTTTCTTTGTATTTAATATATTACAGAAAATGTGCACTAATTAAAATATCTATGTGTATTAAAGCGCTTTGTTACACTTACACTTTGTGTATAGACGATGTATGTATGCACGTATATTTCATGTGGTATACCATAAAATTTCAAGTTGTGTAATGACCGCAATGAGACCATTTTAAAAATCATTTAAATATATTATTATATTACTTTACTGAATGAATGGAATGTGTTCATGCTTATTGAAGAGTGTTAATACGAAAATTTTTTTTTTTTAACATTTTAGAAAAATATTTTGTTGGAAAAAGTTCACAACATAACACTACGTACAGAAAGGAAGTAAGTATTATCTGAGGAGTCTTAAAAATTTACATTTGAAGCGGTGTTTTTTTTTTCTTTCTCTTAGAATCATGCATTGCACTTATAGTAGGTATCTTATCTAATATTTTGTTAGATAAGATACTTCATACGTGTATTTAGCTTAAACTTTGCTTTAAAAAAAAAAATAATAATAAATAAGAATTGTTGGTCTCCTAAATTAAAGTTATTGTATCAAATAAACATTTGTAATTCTTTAAAGATAAAAATTTTTATTTGTAACATTGATTTAATTTTTTGGAATTCGTGTTAATCACTTGAAAATTCATAGAACAGCCTAACCAAAATACTTTTTCCGCATAACTGGAATTCTCTCCCTGTTGCGAAAATGACTTTCAGTTTTTATATGAATCAATATCGTGGACTTGATCCGAACTAAAATGTTATACTGTTGCGAGGCATGATGTTGTTGCGAGGACATATAATAAATTATTCTTAATAGCAAACCACGTATTTATCAACTAACTAAGTCAGTTAGTCAGTTAGTGAAAATCATTTAAGGCTGTTTAAAAAAAAAAAAAATATTTAAGACACTGAAAAACACCATAGTTAATTGTTACGATGTGTGGGTGAAAAAATGGGGTCTGTACAAAAGTCATAAAAATGTCTATTTGCCAGGAATATACCTTCGCTTCACTATATATTATATCCTATACAGTTATGTAAAATGTACTCTATTGTTTATCCTTGGTTATATTATGGTGGTTCTGAATAAAAGTGCCGAATATAAACAATTTATGAAAAAAGCTTTTCAAATAAAGCTGGTTTGTTTTTATCGTTTTTTAATTTAATATTTTTAAAGCATCTCTTATGATTTCATTAAAGTTTCATTTCGCCTTAGATCCGATTATATCCATTTTTATGCTTTACAGTTATCGGAATCATGAACAGGCAGACAAACTAATGTGGACTACTTAGATAATTCTATTAATAATTTAGGCTAAATTTGATGTACCCACAATAGCATATTCAGAATAGGCCATTTCTCAAACACTGGGGCTAAACCTGGGTGTACAGAGATGATTCAAAGATCAGGTTCCTATCAGGTATGGTAAAGATCATTAACATGGTTAGACTTGAACGAAAATTCCGCCGCACGAAGCCCGTGACTATGGTCATGCCTCGCCACTCTATGGCTGAGCCAATCTGAACTTCATAAAATTTAATTTATATAGTGATGGCGTAATGATTGATTACTATATAAATAAATTTTGGACAGAATAATGACTTATAACTTATAATGTCTTGACATTGTCTGCCTATAGTAGCTCCTCGCTTATAATCCAGTGTGAACTTTACTATGTATGAAGTTAATTTTTTTATTGTCGTTGAGGCAGAAAGTATTTCATATAGTAGTTGGGTTGTATTTTAATAATATTTATAGTACCTATACATAAGGTCAAGCATGTTGAACGTCACTTTAATACAATGGTACACATATTCTTCTATGTGTTATACAGGGGACAAGATTGGAAATACATCTTGGTATAAATTTCTATAATAATAGGCAAATATTCACAAGATAAAATGGAAAGTTTATATTACACAAAATAAAAAATGAAAGAACAGAAAAACCAAAAATTTTCTACATTTCTCTCAAGTCTCTCCTACTGCAAAAAATATTTTAAATAAATTTTATCCGAATTTTTCTGTTTTTATATCCCATATAAACTGTTCAAAATATTTTAATAGAAACTAAAGAAACAATTTCAAATATTTTTCTGTATGCACAAATATCTCAAAATAAATGGGTTATATATAAATTTCTGTTAATACAAGTTGGCACCCTATTTGATTATATTTGAATTATGGATATTAAATCATTACGGAGAATATTCTAACTGGTATTAATTTTTGAGCAGTGTTGTTTTTTACCGATCAGAAAACTGCTCTTTATATTATAATACAGTAAATAAGCCGGAAAAAACAATAAAATTCGGTGGAACAGCTCCAATTCAAAAAATTCTTGTTTGAACGTATTCCTTGGCCCTTCAGGAGGGTTCACTAACTGTTCGATACATTTACAATTGATATATTTGAAGAATTTCAATATTAGTGTTGCTTGCTTGGAATTCTATAGTTGAATTCCATTATTCCAGTCTCAAGAGCTGCCTTATACACTTTATTGTTTATTGATAATTTAAAAATTTGACCCAAAGGTCAGTATGTATTTTAAAAATTTCAAGTTTAGTTTTTTTTTTTTTTTAAAATCAGATATGTTTACGCCATGCGAGTCTTCTGTCAAAATCTATGCTCTGATACTTCATTTGATTGTAGAAAACCAACACCATTGGTAACAGCCGGGCAGTTTCTTTTCTCAAATTAAAATTTAGTTCATCAAAGCCACAGAAGTGGTTGTACTATATTTCGCTGACGTTTTCTCATAATCGATTGTCAATATTCTTCACAACCCATCTTACCGTATTAATAATTGTAAAGTCAAACAACCTCATAATATGATATAAATAATATCACAATACTAATTACTATTTTATATTTACAAATATTCATTTATTCAATATGGTACAATTTCCAATGTACTTTCGTAAAATCGTTATGAACTTAGAGTGGCCACATTCTTCTCTTATTATTTCGGGCATCCCCTGCATTATTTTATATTCTGTATATGCATGCGTTTTTACATAAAATGCGGTATGATAAGCAGTGAGTATTTGTGCGAGTATTATAGATCATTTTCATATCTGCTTGAAAAAAGTTTTTTTGTATTCATAAATTTCAAAAACATAAATGTCATAATATGTTAAAAATTTATTCTTAAATAATGACCGACAAGAGTCTCGCATTTCAATTTTACGCATTAGCCTCAATATTCTTTCTGTATTGAAAATATCCTGTTTAATTTTGCATTCTATCCTACATCTACCCCTCATTAAGATTACGTATTTTATTAGGGCGTGAACATTTATATTACAGATACATTGCTGGTCTGAATCTAGATATTCTTTGAGGATTCTATTTAGGTAATAAAACTAAGTCGGTTACAAATTTGATTAACCTAATCCACGAATTTCAAGTTGTCATCTATATTTACACCTAGAAATTTGGCATATTGAATTTACCGTAGATTTAATACAGCTAATGGTTCTTGAATTAACGGTAGATTTCATACAGCGGAAAGTTAAGGTTTTCCTGTTCGATTGACTTTTAAGTAAGAATAATATGAGTGATGTATTTCACCAGGCACAATAAGCTGATTTGTGTAATACAATCTTTAAAAACTATTCATATTCTCAAGAGTCAGAGATTTAACCTCAACCAAGTTCGATGTCGAAACCAAAATAGTAACATCTTCAACAGGAATAATTATTTTTCCTGCTGCTATATGATCTGGAAGATCATTTATATAGCATATGTATAATAAAGACCTAGATTACAACCTTGCGGAACACCGAACTTTAACGGTTTAGTATTTCCACATAAGAGTTTTCTCTGTACGCCCGGTTTCGGTTATCTTCTTGAAAATTATTTGTTCTATAATAAACCATACTTTTCAAATATTTTTGTATAGACCGATAGCAACGATATTAGTCTGTAGTTCCTTACATCCATAGTACTGTCTTCTTAAGATAACTTTCGAAAATTTTTGAAAACTTACATATTTTCTTTTACTTTTTTATTGGGGTATATTTAAAAAAAATTAGAACATTTTTCTATGCAAGAAACGTAGGTGCGATGCTTTTATTATGTTCTTATTACAACCTTGGAAAATCGCGTGTTTTCAATCTATCTAACATGGAAAAATAGCCTTTTTTTGATTTTTTGTTTATTTTTGTTTTGTAAATGTGAGTTGCTCAGCAGTTTGCATATGACTGAATATCATTGTTTGGACTATTATTAATACGCATTCATAAAATACTATAATTATCCAGTCTATACTTATATAATAATAATATATATTGCTATTACCAATAGGTGATAATTTGCCAAGTTTGTGGTAAAATTGTGGAGAACTTTTACAAAAAAATGTTTTAAACAAAAAATAAATTTGAAAAAATAAACGTTTTTGAATTTATTATAAATTTTCTTCAATCTTTTATAAAAACTTGGGTTAAGGATTCATCGAAAACAATGGACCGATTTTGAATACGTCGTAAATTTCCGCTCAGGTTGGACGGAAGGTCGAACGGACAAACGGAGATGGACTAATTAGATGTTTCTTTGAACACCTATACCAAAATTTTGTTTGTGCGGTCAATATTTCTTAGCGTTACAAATTTTAGACAAAAACTAATATATTCCGACATAATATATATGTGGAGTATAAAAAGTAATATTCAAGGCTTTTAAATATATAAATAAATATCGTACACTGTATTGATAGACAAGAAAGATAAAATTTCCTTTACGAAAATACATTTCTTTTCAAATACTACCCAATTTATCAATATGTACTTATCTATTAACTTTCAAAATGTGACTAACACAAAATCAATCTTAGATTTCTTGAGTTTGTTTAATTTAGTGTATACATCCCTCATTAAAACTGTTACTAACCTGATCCTGTAGGCCACTTTATACACATCTATTTACTCTTTATGTTATTTTCTTATAAAATTGTGTTTTGTATATAGTATACAAGTTTTTGAATATCTATGCTTTGTGTACAACAAACATGATTATTGCTCATTTATAAATGTTCCATAAGAATAATGTTCTGATGGTCACAAAATTCATGTTTTGTTTATGTAGAAATTACATTCGTGGAAAATATTGTATAAAACAGAATTATTTTGCAATAATATTAAAATAAAGTTTTGATTTTCATCATCAATTTTTCAATGAATTTTGTAATAACATAAAATATTAAACAGAAATATAATTGTTTTGCGAAAATAAGTTTATTGAGTAAATGAAAAGTTGGTTTTAAATTCAATTAAATTCAGTTTTACAATACAATTTTTCCTTATTTCTCTTTACAACGCGTTGGTAGATGTGTAAAACAAAGTTCTGAAAAAGTTTTTATGCTATTTAGGTTTGGCAGCTTCAGCTTAACACACTGCTTCTCTCACAACAGCTTCTACATGTTCCAAACTGGTTCCATGATATTTTTGCTATATTGAATGTATCCAATTCAAATCTACATTATCTATTTGCTACATAGTTTTTCCGAGTAAGTAATTCATATACCAAACAAGATTATGTAAAATTCTGTAATAGTTTAGTAGGAATTAGCTAATGTGTACCAAGACTGCTGCCATATTGCAAAGACTACAAAGCATTGTTATTTTCAAACGGGAATAATTTTAATACTCGATATATATGGTATATGGACATTATAATCGACATATATAATATATGTCAGAATATGTCAATGTTTGTCTAAAGTTTGTATCGTTAGAAAATATTGACTGCAGAAGCAAGATTTTGCTATAGGTGTTCAAAGATTCGTCAAATTGAAATTCGTCCTTTGTTCGCCCGCCTACCATCTAGATATCCCAAAAAACGATAGCAAGTTGAAATTTTAGTGGTTTATGGAATCCAATGGACCCACGACCCAACTTTTGAACCATAAAAGGTAGAAGAATATTTTCATCAGAAAAAATGATTTTTTAAAAAATATTTTGTTCGAAGAATTTTGTTATTAAATGTTTGGATTCGCCGCAATTTCAGATAATAAAGTAAATATAAACCTATTAACAAGTGAATATAACAACAAACGGAGTTAGTTTTTTACATAATCGAAAAATGATTGAATATCAAAGTTTGAACAATTTTAACCATTAGCATTCATAAAATACTCAAGACGTCCAATTACCTTCATATATATATATATATATATATATATATATATATATATATATATATATATATATATATATATATATATATATATATATATATTTAAATTTTGATCATACTTAAAGGTAAGTGAATATTGTACAAAAAAAGAAACTTTTAATTCTCGCATGTATAAAGAATATAAAAAACCTTTAATTTATATGTTATGATTTTTTTTTTCATTTTTTAAATGGATCAAAGCATATCTCTGAATTCGGGATTGTTAAAAATTAATGTCAGCAAATTAATAGCTTTAACGTATAAAGTTAAAAATCCTTTTCGTATTTCATCAAATAAAAAAAAGAAAATTTTCCCGTTTGTAAATAACCATTCCTTCAAATTGATGAAGCAGTTTCGGTTTAAGCAACAAGGTACCAAATTTCTCAAACATCACATTAATAACTTGTTGGGCAATTTTTAAAAAATCGCATAAAAAAAATGGGGTGGAATGGTTTTTGGTACTTATGTGGTGATTTCTACTAGAAATATGCATGCATCAGTTATGTGAAGGAAATTATAATAAAATATAAAAAAAATAATTAAGTTTTAAGTGACTGCATTAACTATTTTATTATTTCTAAGTAATAAGCCAAAACTATGAGTATAAGCATAAAAGCCTAAAGGCCAAAAAATAACAGTGGTCTCTCAATAAATTTATTCTAAAAGTTAAAGTTTGTTAATGTATCCTACCTTTCTCCATATAAAAACTGATTTGTTAGACTTAAATATTTATTTTTTATATATAGGTACTCTTTTCAACTGTTCTTTAATATATAATGATATTTAATAAAAAATGGATGCTCTACTTATGTTTTTATGATATTATAATGTTTTTAAAAACAAAGCCAATGTAATTTCCTAGACGCATCATTTTATTTTGTAAGTATGTAACACCGTAATGGTAACAACACCATTATAAGGTCATTGTCAAATAGTTTTAAAAGATAATTAACAGAATCACTCTAAAATCAAAATACAAAAAGCTGTAAAGAACGTCATACAACCTCTATATATGAAAATGTTTACCTTCTTTACCTTCGAATTAATAAAATGTTTATTATACAAATATTTTTATGAAAATTAGCCAATTTTTTATGCGAGAGTAGCTAGTTTGCATATTTATATATATATATAATATATATATATATATATATATATATATATATATATATATATATATATATATATATATATATATATATATATATATATATATATATATATATATATATAATATTCGAGCTTTTTTGTAGTCATGTTAGATTTTATTATCAAATCATTAAAAAAATTATTTCGTTTTAAATATAAAAAAAATATTTATAAATCGTAACATTTAAATATTCATTAGCAGCAATTCTTTTTTTTTTTTAAATTTATGAAAATGGGATTCAGCCATTAACCAAATAAAATTAAGAAATCAATGTATTACATAAACAAATTAAAATTCGAAACGTATTATTGCATAATTACAAAAAAAAGAAATAATAATACAAAAATTTGAAAATGCACAAGGACGCGTAGGAAGTTTAGAAGGAAGTTCGTCGTCGGGGACCTTAAAAAACTCTTTTATGAAGGAGCTCTAAAGTTAAACACTTGAAAGGGAACCAAGGCAAGGTTAACAATATAGATTACGTATAGCTTAAACGTAGAGAAAAATAAAGTATAAAAATTAAAAGTAGTTTGAGGTAAGAAAATTAAGCTGATTCAGGAGTGGGCAGGTGAAGGTGATGTGATTTATATCACAGAATTGGTAGCCACATTTGAATCTAGAATCGGACACAACACGTTAACGGTGTAGATGCGCTAGTAGAGAGTGTCGCATCCTGATACGGCTTATGATTTATATATGTTTCCTGCCCACGTTCCATTTGTGGAACAATGTTTCAAGAGATGGAGTAGGTTGAAGTTCGCATAAATAGCGGCTTTTTGTCGATGTACTTCATATTTGGTTCCATTCTTGTAAAATAGACCTTTTTCAATGTGACCAAATATCTTGTGCAGGTGGTGATGTATCCTCTGCACCATTTTGAACTGCATCTGTAGTCAACATATTTTTAATCAATACTATGAGCAAAGAAGTTTTTGAAGAAATGGAATTTTGTTAAACCAGTGATACAGAGCTTAGTGAGTCAGATATTATACCTGCCCTTTTACTACCATTTGACTGCACGTATGAGAGAGCTTCCAAAATAGCGACACACCATGCGGAGAAAATAGAGAAATTTTCTGAAATGATAGGAGTAGATGAATGATCGCTAGATGTGCAGTGAAATGCAACTCCCACGTGTGAATCCAGACTAAACTTGGAGGCATCTCTGAAGATTATACCTAAATTTGCTATGATATATTTTTGGTAATTATCAAATGTGGAATCGACAAAGTTTGAACCATATTCGTCATGTTCCAACTATTCTTAAACACGACTTTAACATACATTTTCAACATCACATTTTTAATAATTTTGTACATACAATTTAACTATTTTTATTTTCCATAGTTAGAGGAAGATAATTTTATTGCCGGGAACAAGTTATTTACGTAGTAAATATTTTTTAGAATATGATTAAATTATTAAATTCACAATATAATAGATAATTTTTCCAAGATTAAGAATACTCGCCCTTGAAATAACGTTTTAATATTCACCATAAAAACTAACAGAATCTTTGGAAGTGCATCCGCTTATTTTTGAATAAAAATCATTATCTCCATATACATACATGATATAGAAGTAAAAAACAATCTATTAACAACCCTCTATTAAAAAACAGAGTAAAACAGACGATGATGTTCATGACATTAATTAATCTGTTTTTGCTTAGTGTTTGTCTAAAAAAAAAGATTATTATATATATATATATATATATATTTGTGAAGTGAATTATATTGATTACATTAATGATCAAATTAATGAATAGAATGATTATTTAAAACAATGTGAAATATATAAAGGAAACTGTACCTAGAAGGGGTTTAATCAGTAATGGAGTAGATGGAAGAATGAGAACAGTTTGTGCGAAGATTTTAATGACAGTCAATTTTCACATCATTTTATGTACGATAAGAAGCTTAAATTTTAACAAACAATACCATGAAATTAATGTTTATGTTCAAAGTACACACACATTATATAATTAATGTAGTAAATTGCATATTCATATTATTCTATACCTATTTAGAGATACTAAACCTGGGTGCCTGTTGCAACGAGCTGCTACATATGAATGAAATATCTCAACTAACAATTGTAGAGTCTTATTTTGAATTTGTGATTTTGTCTTCCAAAATTTTCGTAATGTTTTCTGATTTATTACTCAAACTGACTTAATATTTTACAAATATTCTAGTATGCTACATTAAAAAGTAATTGAAGAAAAATTTAATAAAAACAAATACAACACAAATATCTGAAAATAACACTTTTATATATCAAAAGTATAGTTAATATATTTATGGAAACGCTGAAAATATACGTTATCTTTATGGGTTCAGGGAAAAATTATTTAGCTGTTACGGAGTTCATAAAAGAAACGTAGTCAAGTTATGAAAAAAACCATTGCTCCAAGTGCAAATCAAACAGATTTCAGTAAATTGACTTTATATAATATGTTATGTACCCAGCTTTAATTTCGTCCGTGTGTATCTGAATTTCTGTTTGTCTTGTAGAATATTTTGAGATTTCTATTTCCATATTAACAATGTGCTTTGCCTAGTATGTAGTTTTCTCGGTTTTAAATCTTTTTATTTTGCAACCTACGATTTACATTCACCAGTTCAGGTAATCAAATCTTATTAGTTAAATTAAACTTTTTTCGCAGAGTTAAATTGAACTGAAATTTATCGGATGAGAATATAAAATTAATATGGCTGTGTTGTAAAACTTAATCAATTTCATTTCTTTGGCCTTCCACCATATTTTGTTAGTTTTTTTTTTCTTGATAAAATGTGTTAATTGTATTGATGGTAGCAGGCATTTGCTACGGGCAATCAGACTATACACTCTAAGCTATCTACTAATGTCTATAGTTACTTCGCATCCAAATGCCAGTGTATAGAAGCTTCATGTATTAAAGGAATCAGTCATGTAGTTTCACACCCTTTCTCTTATTCCCTTAATATAATTTATAAAATAAATACTTACTCTTCATTGTTATGATAATCTGTTATATATCGTTTGATATAACATTTTATTGTAATTAAGTGATAATTTTTGTTTATTTTTTGAGATTTTTATGCAGTCAAATTCAGTTTTTATGCCTTAAATAAAGATATATCAAGTTTAGTCTAAAGTTTATAGATCTTCTGCATTAGCAATTGGAACCAATTAAAAAACGAATAGGGGCAGTGATTGGAAATGGTGTAGATCTAAAGGGGAACTTCAAGTAACTGATCAAAATCGAACAGTATGACCACAATTTTTCATATTTCAGAATGATATTTGCAGTAACACATATATATTTTTTTGACCGCTCAAAGATTTTTAGTGTACAAATCATTAAACATGTTATTTTTACAGTCTTCAGTGATGGTGCATCGGTAATCGCGTTGGACTGTTAATCTATAGGATGGAACTCGAATTTCATCCCCGCCAAATAAAAATTATCCATTTAATGGCAGGGACCTTCTGCATTTATAAAAATATAGATAAAAATATAAAAATCGCAAATTTCAACCTCTTCTTCTTTATAAACGCATTCTTTGTTCAAGCTTTCCTTCCAAACAAAATTCAAAAGTCACTGGATTTTAACTTGTGAATATTACGAAACAATTGTACACCAATCAAAATAAATTATTATAAACCTTAGATATATTAATAATACTTTACAAAAAATCATTTGAAAATATATATTAAATTTTTGCATTAGAATATTTTAAATTTACAGGTTAAGCAAAACTGTTAAGCCACAGAATGTAGATGGATGTTGATAAGCTTTTCAAATAGGTATATGTTTAAATTCGCATATCTTCATTCCTGGTTACTCAATATTGTTTTTTAAATTTAATAGATTAGATTATTAGTCCGTTGGCCCACTGACCATTCGCAAAACCATTAATCTCATCTCACTTTATTGGTGGTCGGTCCCTTATACATTTGAAATTTAATGGTACCATGTCTAGTCGTCCATATATCATGTTTTACTCTGACAATATGCCTGGCCTATTTTCATTAAAATTTTTTAATACTGACACATTTGTGATCTTTACTATTGATCTAATATATATATATGTATATATATATATATATATATATATATATATATATATATATATATATATATATATATATATATATATATATATATATATATATATATATATATATATGTATATTAATTAAATTTGTTAGATTAAAAAAATGAGAAATTCTATGAAAAATAATAATTTCTTAAAATATATACATAAATTTAATGCATACTTATTATGTACAAACATACACACAAATATATAATTTTGGTTATCTTCATATTCAAAATATTTTGTAAAATATTTTTGTTTCTTAAATACTTGATAATCCTCTATTTAAAACTACTTAAACAATATTTAATAGCTTTTCTCTTTTACAAAATGTTTGGTTTTACAGAAAAAACTTTTCTATAAATAAACGTTTAATGTATATATATATACACAATATACTTTCTGAACAATATTATATATTGTCATATTATGCTTCACTATTTGACTGTTTGAACAACAAAATTTTAAATTAATATTGTATATACATCTATAGAGTAAAACTAGGTACTTTTATAAGAAAAAAAAAAAACTCCCGTCAAGTTTACAACAACAACTCACGATTATGATTATTATGATGATTATAAAACAATGAAGAAGAATATGTAGAAGTGTAATTATAAATAACGTCATGTGAATTTGTTTCCGGTTATTTGGACATAAAATTGAACCTAAAACTTTTCACAAAATTGTTCTTGTATATAAAGACGAAACATTATATACATATATATAATTGAAACAAGAGAACGTTTCATGTATTAGATGATTCGATGTAAGTGAAAGTTTCATTGGAAGTAAATTCGCTATAGAAATATAATAAAATAGAATCACTGTGATTTTTAGAGAAATAAAAGTATTTGTGCAAACATAAATTTATCAAGAAAACACATCACTCAATTTAATATCCTATTTTGTGTTATTATAGCTATGCTTTAGAATATAAATATAGAAAGAAAAATTACCAATGCAATTGTCTTTCGTAGTGTATTTTATATTAATATTAGTACACCGTTACTAATATGGTTTAAGGACCCGTTTATATGAAACCTGTTACAAATGAAGGCCTAACTACATTTTTATGTCTTCAATTAAAGCGTCTTTACTTGACCAACAGGGAATTGAAGTTATTTTTTATTTTTAATTTCTTAAAAATAAGTAAATTATGAAAGTTCTAAAATGTTAATAAGATAAAGATTATGATACTGTTTTATGGCATCACCATAGTACCCTCATAGGGATTGCATACAAAACATCGTTTTTAAGACAGTTAAAAAAAAAAAATATTGAAACTATAGTTTCACATTATAATGTGAAATATATTAGTCAATATAATATTATTTAAATAACGAATTGCTATAAGCAAAGAAACATATTAAAGTAGTTTAAGTCAATCTTCGAACACTAATCGACATGGTTACAAAGTTTCATTGATATCGTTTAGTCAATTCCCCATTTGGAGCATACAGAAAGGCAAAATCTATTAAGACGTAAATAAGATATAGCAACAGAGGCGGATAAAGATTAGATCAACTATCGCAATCTTGGTTATATGTTTACCTTACGATTTTCATCGTATGCAATTTAAGCAGGTCCATTTTCCTATATGTTTAAAGATGAATTATGAGAATAAATAATAATATTCTTATAGGTTAGTTAAAAAGTTTCTAAAGTATGTTTATAAAATCAATTTTTTAAATCACTCGAGTTCAAAAAGATTTATCACATTACACAGTCTCTGTCAAACGTAACAGAAATTTTTGTTTCTACAAAATATCTCAACAATCATTGCTGTAACTTTTGGTTTTTTATTGGCATTTTAATTTAAAATAAAAACCAGTATCTAAAAAAGGCTTGAGAAGATATAAAAATTAGGTTTTATGAAGCTGCCATAATATTTGTATTATTGTATGTAATTATATTCTATTGTCATACGATTTAAATTTTTCTGGAGTTTCATTTCAATTTAAATTGAACGATATGATTTCCTCCTCACTTCACCGGGACTAGTGAAACTAATAACGACCGAGATAAGTTGGACTGTTGAAAATAAATCATTCAGTAATAAGTTTATATATAGAAGATTGTTATAGTCAAAGAAGAAAAATAACATTGAAAATATAGCATATATGCCTTGTCGATTGTAGTGAATATAGTATACATATATCGTAGGAATCGAAACAACTAATGTTACTCAGTAGGAATGCAGAAGCAGCAGCTATAGTAAAGCAACAGTAGCCAGAGAAAGAGAAGGAAAGAATAAATGGTATAGTCAGAGAGAAATAATACACACACATACACACAAACTAGGTAAGAGGATTTTCTTATAAAAAGTACTTTGAAATAGTATTGAAGAAATAAATGCCAAGTACTATCTATAGTAGGCGAGTTACCATGAAGGAAGAGTGATGAAGAAGTGAATAAGGGTTGGTTGTATTAGAAAAGGGTGTTTACAATAAAGGTTGGTTCTATAGTTTGTTAAGTCTCGAATATTTTGAGCACTCCGCTTAAGATAAAATGTTACAAAAGTATAACTAGGCCTTACCTCAAAATAAATTAAATTGTTCTGAAATATTCATATAACCATATTTTGTAATTTATTTTCCATCAAAATCTGAAAATTTGGGGAAGATATACGCATTTTAGGGTTTTGAGAACATTTTTAGATCGGGAACTTTATACCTATATAATTCAATTCAATTCAATTCTTTATTATTTTTTTTTGAAAACAATACATAATTGTATAGGAAAAAATTGGATGGGGCATATGAAGGGAAGGGGAAGGTATGTAGCTATATTATACATTTTTTGGAGTAAACATTTTATTTTCTTAATATATTATCAGAAACTAGTAATCCGATTTAGTTGCGATTAATGCGACTTTAAAATGTCGCATTTTTGTAAAGAGAATGTTGCTAGCCTTTTTTTTTTGGTTTAAAAGTAACTGAAATGAATGCAATTTTAGACTAAAGGAGCCATATAATACTTTTTCATAATAAAACTTCAATATTGTATTATAAGATAAATTTGTGCTGTTTCTGGTAGTGGAGTATTCTGTTACTGTTCGTATAGAGTTAAAGAATAGAGAAAAGGAAATTTGAACGTGAAAGATTTTCCGTGATTCAGCCGGACTCTCTTTGAAAAAGATGATATTTTGTAACTAATCAAAATAGATCTAGATGCAAGCTATCAAAATATCGCTGATACACTGGGAATTAACTATCAAATAGTTTGAAATCATTTGACGAAGCCTGGATACACAAAAAAAAACTCGATGTTTGGTTGCCACATGAAGTATGCACAAAATTTAATTAACCGAAATATTTGTTACATGGTTTAAACGCATAATTGTGTTATTTCTAAAGATATTACTAATGGCCGATGAAAAATGGGTAAAATACTCGAATGTCAAACGCAAACGATCATGGTCAAAGCCTAGTAAAGCGCAACAAATGCAGTTAACAAATTTTTATGTATTATGGTACTATCTGAAAGGAATTCTCGTCTTCTTTGTAAAACCTGGTTAAATAGTTGATTTATTACTTTACAGCCATCAAATTACTAGATTACCAGAAGCAATTCAAAAGAAGCGACCAGAATTGATGGAACACGGGTTGGGTTCCATCAAACAACAGCAGGCTATACACATTTTTGATGATTCACCCAAAAATTGACCGAACTTGGTTTGGAAGTTTCGATTCAACCGTATAACTCGGACCTTGCGCCGTCGAATAATTTGTTTTGGTTTTAGAAAAATGTTTTGAAGCCTACAAAAGTGCAGCGAAAACCATGTTGACGACATTCTCACCGCCAAATAATTGAGGTTGAACACCGAAAAAATTATGAATATAAAAATGGGACACCGAAAAATGGTAAAGTCAAGCATAATAATCATTAAAAATTTTAAATATTATTTTTACTAGTTTTGTGTCACTTAACTATATGGAAATAAATACACTTTAATTGATAAAAAATATTCCTGGTGAAAATATTTATATGTGATATAATACGTGTAATAAAGAGACCAAGTGATTAATGAGGAAATTCTTAACATTGCATGGGCAATTATAATAATCCCAAGTCTCAGTATTTTATCACAATGTCTCAGAAACTAAAATCGATTTAGACCAGTTTGATCTCCATTGCAGGTCTCCGTGAAATATCAAGTAATCAATGGTTGAAAGTAAAAACTCGCGGAATCTTAATACCCCGTTTCCATATATGCAGACCCTGATTAGCTCAATCACGATTATTATGTTATGAAAATAATGGTACAAAATTTCGTAATAACTAATAAATGGTCACTTAAACCTAAAAAGTTTTGAACCTTAATTGATTAAGCATTTATAATTCCTAAGTTCCTCAAAATTAATCATATAAGTTTCCCTGTCACAATTTTCTTAGCTGATAGACAAATTATTTAAAACAATTTGATTAAAAGTTGATGTTCGCGCCATTCTCTCCTCATCTCATCGAATTTGAGGGTTAAATAGCTCAAATGAGAGATCTTAAGTCACTGAGTGTTCCAAGTGTTTCAAAAGTTTCTAGCTTATTATGTTCATTAGAACAGGAGATACCTAACTTTGTGTAGAGAAAATTTCAGAAATTTGAAATTAAAAAATAATTTTTTTTTTGTCTCTGCTTGTTAGTACGTCGAGCAGTCATTTATATAAAGCATATGCATCGTTCAAGTATCACCATTCGTGGTTCTGGAGGTTTATATACTTTTCATAAAGTATATTAGTTCCACAGCAAGAAGTACCGAGTGTCTCACTCACACCAAATATTGGGCATTCGGTAAGAAAAGTTTTTCTAAAATTATACCCTGAAGAGGTTGGAAAACGGGAGCGTAGTTTTCATTGGGCAGTGTGATTGTTTGACCCAATTTATTTCAAATCTATACATATAAAATGATTTTCTCAGAGAGAAAGAATGAACTCACAGGCAAACCACTGATCAGAGAGACCTGAACCTTGAAACATCGTTAGAACTGGAGATATTTGGATACAAAACTTATATCAAAAAAACTTGGAGAAACGCCCCATAAGAAATGTATGGGAGGAAATCGCGATTGAGTATAATTTGAGAAAGAAAACAGATACATTTATAATATAATGCAAATAGATTTATAATATATTTAAAAAAAAAATCCGCGTTTGAGAATAACATGAGAAGAGCGAAAAATTGATGTAATCCAATGCTTGATGCTTCAAATATATATAGAGATTATTTGTTGTTTCTCACTATGTTAAATTATCATCAACAATTAATTTTGCGGACTCCACTAAGTCCAATAACTAAAAAATTGCTCTTTTTTTAACATCATATTAAAAATAAAGTACTCGGCCTTATTAAGTAAGTACGAAATAGTTAAAATTATGGAAAGCTTAGCACTTAAAAGCGAGTTTGTTTAATATCTAGCAAAATTACCGAAATTTAAAATTGGGTTATAGAATAATTATTACTTTTAATATTTAATATTCTTGAATAAAAAATTAAAGTCTGTCTTAAATCTAATATGTATATTGGCGATATTCAATATTACTTATACTAAATGAAACAAATAAATTGTATATTCATAAAATTTGAACTTTATAATAGATAAATTGAAAGTTAAAAACAAGCTCTTATTTATATGCCCTGAAAAAAAAATTAATTTTTACTCAATTTATATTATATAAAAGCTTGTTTCGAAATTTATCTACGCGTAATTATCTAGTTTGAAAATTTTTGTAGTTAAATACAATCACAAGTTATTTAATTCATTTGTTTATCCACACAAGTAAATCTTGCGACATGCTTCATATAAATTGTGTAATTTCGTTATAAGTTGATAGTTAAAGTTTATTTTTTCTTTTTAGGACATTTAAATAAATGCTTGTTTTAAAAAGGTTTTTTACTTTTAATATATTTTATAGTTTTTAGTTATCGCTGGACTAAAATATCACAATTGTATATTATACAGCGTTTTTATAACATTTAGCTATAGTCGAAGATACCTGCATTGAAATTGAGCTTCAAGTCCGTCATATTGGATTGGGAGTGATGTCATGTTATTTTTCGAGTTATTCTTAGTGAGTCCATTCATTTGATAAAAATACCTAGTCCGCCATCTTGTAAATATCGCAATGTTGTCACACAGTTAATAATCCAAACTGAACGTGTATAAAAAATTTAGCTCAATCGGTTGGAGATATCTACTTTAAAATTCAGTTGCAAGATTCCACTCGACCAAATATACATTGCAGGTTAAATAAAAGCTTTAAAAAAATACTAAATAACAAAATTACTACCCACAAATTGGCTACATATTTACAAGAAAACTTGATCTTTAAAATTCACGAATAGTGAAAATTTTAAAAATCGTTAAGGATTGGAAACAGTAGACGCCGGATACATATATTATAGCTCTCTTCATTTCCACAGTGAATATTTATAAAATATCCCTAATGATTACTTTTGTAATAACTGAAATCGTTCAATCAAAAATATACATCGATTTTATCAACTAGATTATAATAAGAATTATTATTGTAAAAACGATGTAAAAGTACAAAATTTTATCATTTTCTTAGAGGATGTTTTCATTGCAATTATTTTAAGAGATATAGAACATATTTATAACACTTTGTATTCACTATTGAATTGGCTAAACTTCCAATAAAAAATCTGTAGATATAATTTGAAAGTTTTCTTACATCAATGCATTGAAATTTAATGTCCATACCGTATACACATTATTGATATTATGATTTTCGATGTACACATAACCGTTTCTTGTAAGGTTTCTAGAGACGCGCGTGGTGGAATGTTTTTCTATAAAATTCTTCTTCGTCATTTTCATAGATATAAACGTTCTTTGGTTCATTGTTTGTTTGAGTAAAAGATGTATATTGATTAAACGCAAGTATATGGACTGATTGTTTGTTGCCATCCATGTATTTATCTATATTATGTATAATTTTGTATGTATGTATGTTATAAGCATTGAACACACAAAAGACTGACAGTTTTGGCACACAAGAGATTAGTTAGTTGATCGTACTCACAAAACTTGTACATGAATTTCTTTAGTTTTAATACCATTTATTGCATGTTTAAAACTTTTCATTTTGTAATATTTATTTAATGTACACAATGTGTCAAATAAGTGATTATAATTTTCTTTTGTTTAAGTAATAAACATAGAATGTATATATGGGAAACTTGGTATTTGGGAAACCATTTATATCGGTCATTAGATACACGACATAAGGTTGAAAAACAATAAGGTTGACCTACTTTTAATTATGATTGTTTTTAAAATACACTTAGTACTTAGTCCATATAGTTATAAATACATATATAATAACATTTATTATAATTATATTTTATTTAAAACATAATTTATCATTAGCATTCGTAAAATACTCTCAATATGCAATCCATACAGTTAGAAAGGCCTTTATTATATGTGTTATTGCAATATGTATGAGGGTTTTATCTAAATTTAGGCTGAAATTGTGGCGAATTTCAATGCGTACATTTTGTGTTTATAAATTTTTCTTTAACCTCTTATGGTTCACAAGTTGGATCATGAATCCACTGGACCCAATGGACCGATTTGCACACGGATTCAAATTCTTTGTTAGGTCAACAATACGTCAATTAAATATAAACTCGGTCAATATTTTCGATATTTAGTTATCTTGATGATGGAAAGATAGACGGACGGACAAACGAAAAGAAATTACTTAGATGACTCTATGTATACCTAGAATTTTGTTAATGTCTCCGATATTTTGTAGCATTACAAACATGATACTAATGATATATATATTATTGATGGTTATTTCGAATTTTTGGAACTGATTTTACGAAGTAATCATTATTCGTTGTAAAGCTCAAAGTCGATTACATTAAAGTTTAATAAAACAACATCAAATGGTTTGGGTATTTATTTGAAGTAGAGGAATTTATAGTATATTTAAAACTTCAATGGAACATTAGCCTTAACAACTAGAGCAACGGTCAAAAATTCACCTTCAAGTATTGGCATGAACTCCATAAAACATATGTATAATATGATTACATAAATATTAGAAGAGATATCGTCAACAAGAAAGAAGTCTTTTTGGACACCAAGATCACGGTGATTTAGACCTTCAGCTGCCCCAATCACGTATACAGTGTGATAAAATGAACTCTGTCTAGACAGAAAAAAGATTACAGATCGTTGAAATGATGTACCTCAGACGTTTTAAGGGAAAAACAATAGAGATCGAAACCAAAATCATTACGATTTACGATTTCTTCAGAAAAGGACACGTTGTATCTTTCAATGAAAGCTCATAATGCGGCTGCTAGATGCCAAATTTTAACAACAAGCCTACTATGTCAAGCCTGTAAAAAGAAGACTCCAAAGAACAACTAATTATTGGAACAGCTATTACTAACTGATGTAGTGAGAGAAAGACGCTTCCTGAGTATGAGTTCTCAGGCAACTCCTACATCCACGGTAGACTTTTTAGAAGTGCGCATTATTATGATAATAATTTATATACATATTACTAGACATCTATTCCTTTCACCCAACAATTCGAAATTTTATAATTTCTCCATTTCTCCATATATGTTGCTCCTTTGGGATTTTTCTCGGATGGTAGAAATAATTGTGATTATTTTCATAAGATGCTGTGAGAATTATATATGTGGGTGGAAGGGAGAAGTTATTATTCTTCTGGAATTACCCACTGAGCTCTCAAAATAGATTCCAAAGCAAGCTTAAAGCCTCAAGTGAAGATTGACCAGTATAAAACTCATCGCCACATGTTCTGAATAACTTATTATGATTAGTAGACCCGTTACAGCGGGAAAAATTCGACTATATTCACTGAAAAGTGAATCTCACTGCCTTTAAACAAACAGTATATTTAACAAATGAGTATATATGCGTGTGTATGGTTGTGTGTGTAATATATGCCACACCTCTTATAAATGTGAGTAATGTTTTTTTTTTTTTTTTAATGATTTAATGTATTTTTATGGCTAATTTTTAAAGAAATATTAGCATTCTCCAGTCCTTTTCTATATAAACTATAAGTATGCCAAATTACATACGCCTCCGTCTGTCCAATTTTCTTTAAACGGGGTCAACAAATTTTTCGTTTCTCGTATTAATATATAGATATTACTGTCGATAATACATGTCAGATTAGAGATTTATTATATAAACTTGTTATAATTAGTCTAGAAATACTCGTCATAAGCAAAGATGTGCATTAAAATTTTATTGTGTTTTATTAATATACATACAATAATATACATTATCGGAAAGTTATAGATTTATTACCTGTAAGTAAAAGCTATTACGGTTTATTCAGTATATATAAGCATATAAATTGGTTAAATGCTTCTAATTAATTTTTCATACACTATGGTCTTTATAATTCACCCTCTTTGATTATACACTTTCCGGTATCAACACACATGATAATTGTTTGTTATATATTAATTTTGAATAATTCCCAATCCTCTGAAAATTATTCTCATTAGATATGGAATGTGGTATGTAATGATTTTATACAAATATTTCAATAATTAGTAGGCACTTTTCAAATATTATGTATTTTCAATGGTATATTATTATTGTTTTAAAGGATAATTAAATTCATAATAAACCAGTGAAAGTAACAACTAACAGAGATAATTATTTACATATTTTATATATAGCTGAGGATCCATGTTTGAACTATTTGTGATCATTGACATTTATAAAAAAGTAAAATAAAACAATATGTACAATAATAATTAATGACTTATACATCTGTGGTGAAATTGCGACGAATCTAATATAGCGAATGCAACAGAGAGCACATATAAAAGGAAATTTTTGTAAATGCTTTTTTTGATTGAATATTGTTCCGTTTGTTATTGTAAATTTGGCTTAGAAATTCCTACTGGGTCGCTAATTTTTCTAATTTGACTGCTATATTTTTTAGTTTGCGTTTTTAAAAAAACGCAGTTTTGGAGAAAAAACAACCAAGCAAAAGGCTCCAGATCGAATTTTGTTTTGTTCAATCATAAAAACGCACTCACAAAATTTCCTTGATTTGATTTTTGCTCTATTACTTCGGCTAGCTTACGAAAAAGTTTTTTTGAAGAACATATATAGTGGGAATAATTATAAAAAATTTTGCTCATTCACGAATCTCACAATTGAAGTCAAGAATACGCCATCAATATTTCAGCAATTACAATATTTGCTATTTAACTTTTTTTCATAGGACTTGTAGTTTTGCCGGAAATTCAGATAAACCGAACTTTACCCTTAAACACTCACCCCCTCCTACTTCCCGAACTCAGATCGCTGTAATTTATTTTTTCTTTGAATTTTAACATATTATCTTCCGTTTCCGATAGGTTTCATCCTACTATAATTTTCTTCCACTTTTTACCATTTTTTAAGGCTTTTACCTTGGTATAAATTTGTTTATATCGAATATATAAATCATTGTTATAGATTTAAAAATTCATATTTGCATAGAATCCCAAGATACCAATTTCTAGTATCGGATCTCTGTACATTGTGTACCAGAAATAGTGGCCTTCAACGAGAAATGATAGAATATTTTTATTTTCTGGGAGCTTAACAGATATAATTCTCCATAATCCATATATGTTCTCACGAGGCACATGACATTGTACTTTTTTGAATGGTTTATCCGCATGTATCAATGTAAGCTTAATATGGATTAATCCAATCAAAAGCTTCTCGAAAAAGACGATCTAGGAGGCTTTATTTTCAGAGTCTCCCAAATAAATTTTGAAAAGAGTATGAAGGTATTCGCTTCATTATTTAGGACAGTTTAGGACACATAACATGAAACTAACAAGGAAGAGATAGATACATGTTGTGGAAGTACATGGATTAACATGTTGTGGAAGTACATGGATTAACATGTTGTGGAAGGATAAACTTTTTCCCCCGCACCTTTTATGCCTTGTTCTGAGAAGTTAACAAATAATCTAAATTTGATAAATTTCATTTTGTAAGTATGATAGTGAAACGTTAAATATTTCTCAAGATTTTCAATAAAAGCTTTACCTACATCAACGTTTATTTTACAGTTGTACCAAAATAAACCATACATGTTATCCACTTCAAGAAAGTATATTTTTAAGTACCATTGAATCAAATTAAAACTTCTTGCTTTTCACCTTTTTCTTTTTTTAGTTTTATGTGTAAACATCTCCTTAAGTGCGTAACACATTTTTTCTATAATTAAACACTCTTTTGGATGAGTGTCATCTTTCCTCAGTATCTATGAGAGAAATTTCTCGAAAAGGGACGGAAGGGCGAAACAGTCTTCTTGTGTAACAGGAAGTTAGGAAAATGTGCGATTATTGAAAAAGATATTTACGATTTCTATGTAAAGTCGATATTTTTATATTTCAGAGATTTCATGAAAAGTGTAACATGTTATTGTGTGACTTGTAACGTGTTATGTGAACAACATGGTACAGAATTGTGTAAAAAATTATACGATAAAAATATAAAAATAAATAAATAAATAAATTAAAAAAAAAAATTATTTAAATAATTAAATTAAATAAATATTAAAAAAATGAAATAATATATATAAAAATCATTAAAAAAAGAATTGAAATAAAATTTATAAAAATTATAAAAAATAAACCAAAAAATTAAATGAAAATAGTAAATTGAAATTAAATTAAATAAATAAACATTTTTACAAAATTTAAATATAAAAAAAAAATAATAATAATATAATGTTTCAATAAAAAAAATTATTAACACCCAATCAAATTTAAAAAATATATATATATATTTTTTAGCTTAATTAGTAAAGAAGGAACTCACTTTGCACCTTAGGAAAAAGGCTATTTTGCTGGTCTTTGAGCTGGTCACTATCCCTCTTTGAATTTTGTAATGAGTGACATAAATTGAAAGTGAGATAGACAACACGATATGCGTAGGCTTCCTATCAAATCGAAGGATTAGGTACCCGTAAATGGGTGTGCAAAAATCTGAACAATAATTGATTTTATTTACATTGAATTATATTATGTTATTTAATAACATAATTTATATATGTTTTAATGCAAGAAAACATTACAGATGATTGATATGAAATTAAATATTATATTTCGTTGAGGGATCAGTATGTAGAGGGATGAAAATATGACATGATCCTTTTAATTAGTCGTCTATGGTTTTATATGTACTTCCTTTATTTCAATCACATTATTATCATATAGTGTTAATATAATTTTAACAAGTTTATAATTCACAAACTGGGAATAACGATTATGTTCACATTTATAATACAATTGACAAAATCGTAACTAAATTTTGTATATATAAATTTGTGAATTATAAATGTGATGTTTTTTACTTTAACAAATGATTTTTCGTTGCGGTAAAGCCAATTAGATCCAATCCTCTTTTCTAATTTCGTATTTATTTAGATTAAACATAATTTTTTTCGATCGTCCTATAGATTAAAATTTAAATAATTTTATTTTTTTACTTCACGTATATAAGAATGTGTCAGAGTCAATTTGTTTACAAATGAAATAATATCCCCAGAATAATTTAAAAGTTATTATTCACTTCGACATATGTAGGTTTTTATTTAGGTAAATTTTGAATTTTATATTCTGCAAAAATTCCAATAGGCTTGGCTAACTTAATAGAACCTTAACTGTAACCTAGAGGAGAAGGTGGTATTTTGAGAACAAGGATAGAGGAACGAGCCGAAGCTAGTAACGACTGCGCTAATATGGATATATTCAAATTATAAAAATAATAATGGTAGATTTTTGGCGCCAAAATATTTTATTAAAAAACTATTTCACCTAAACCAATCGACTGGGATAATAAAATGAATAGTATTAATGTCTGATTATAAAAATTTATATATATCTGAATCTGAATTGATCAAAAAACATAGATGCGAAACATTAGAGTTGATAAAGAAATGAATGATTAATCACACTTAATAAAGAAAGAAATAAAAAATCAATTTTGTATATTCGTCATGCTAAAAACGTAATGTTTTACTTTTATCTTTTGTAGGTATTTATTATTAGTTAATTTCGTAAAAAGTTACTGAAGGGCGTAATAATGTTAAAATGTACCAGAAAGCTAGGAAAATGCGTCATATTGCAAAAGTTTATTTACTAATTATATGTTAAGTGGATGTTTTTATATGAGACTGATTTCATGAAAAGTATTACATGTTAATCTGTAATACATTACAAAATTTGGTAACATGTTATGTGTAACATGATACAAAAAAGTTTAAAAAATAAAAATAAATAAATAAATAAATTATATAATATACAAAAATTTTTAGTTACATTAGTTAAATCTAAAATGAAATAAAATTAAAAAAAATCATCATAAAGAAATTTGTAGTTATATAAATAAAAATTAAAAATAAAAATATTTTACTTATCTTTTGTAGGTATTATTAGTTAATGTAATGCACACATTTGGGTTTTTAGATTTGTAATCTATTTATGTTGATTGATACGTCTAAAAATAATTTTCTAACAAACAAAATATTATTCAAAGCGAAAAAAAAATATTTAATCGAAAAATTCCTGGCGAAAATTAAACAATTTCTGGAACTTAAGTTTTACAAAATTCCTACATAGGGTTAAATAATAATGTTATTTCTGCTATAAATATATAAATTGTACGTTCATACATACATAGTGGTGATGTTTAGTTTACAACTAGTTTAGTGTAAATTAAATTACATAAATTCCACGTTAATTAATTGTTTGTTCCATTTTATTATTGTACATATATGTAATAAAATAAACTGAAAATTACGAAAATAATATACCTATGTATATATATATATTGTATACTGTTTATATGTGTGTAATATATACATACAATATAAATAATAAATAAATAATGTAAATAATATTTTAATATAATAAAATCAAAATATAGAAAAAAAATTATTTTTGATCATGTCATGTTTTTATTTTTGGGCTTTTGTTTTAGGCATAAAATAACTATTGTATTTCATAAAATACACAATAATTAGTTTAATCAACAGGTAAGCCTTGTTATCGAATTTCATAAGCAAAAATTTTGTGAAAAAAACAACAAATTCTACCGTGAAAACAAATTTCATGTCTTTGAATTACCTAATACTTATATTAGTACTGTAAAATAGTGTCCTTGGCTTGTAAATGTATTTGGTTATAGTTATTAGTAAAGTGTACATTCGAAATTAAAAGGACATAGAGATATTAAAAGAAAACTAGAACATGTGTCCAACATTTTGCAAACATTGCGACCAATCAGAAAACTCCAAGCCGAAACATGTTTATTTCTATAAGATGGGTACGAGGAACAATATTCAATAATAAAAACACTGTTACAAAAATTTTCTTTTTAATTTTTTTGATCCCTATTACTTTGGCTAATTTACTAAAAAATGTTTCCAACAAAAGTTGTTTGTTTTGAATAACATATATTGTTTGAGCATTAAGTTTTCTTCTAACAATAAAGATTGAACTTTTCTGAGCCCAATAAATATTTAAGCACTGTAAAATAGTTTACTTGACTTATGAGTGTATTTGGTCATAATTATTTTTTTGAAATGAACTAACATCAATTTTTTTGATAAGTAAGGTGTAGAAAGTCGATAAGTGTGAATAACTCTAGCAGAAAAAACAACCAATTTTTCTGTGTTTGATTTAATTGTGGTAAATAAATCTATCACATGTAAATGAATGTAAACACCGGAGCACCTCCGATTAAATTAACAAGACAATCACAAGCCATAGAAAAATCCCTTTTATTTTAGTCAACACATATTTTATATTAATTATATTTGTATTAATCTTAACGTTTAGTCCCGTGATTAGGATATTTGACTAATTCTTTTGTTATTTCATTTGAAACGTCTTTATTCTACGAACATAGATCTGGGTAATAATATGTTATGACGTCATTTGCTAGTATCTCCATATAAATTACATGTAAAACATTGTTTTTAAGAGAGAAATGCAAAATATTTTTTCTTTGTTTTTGAATTAATTTTTTTTTTTAGGATAAATATTAAGGGTAGTAAAATTACACAAAATTTGTGTATTTTATTTCTTATTTTATTTCTAAACATTAGGTTATATTGAAAACTCATTAGTACAATAGAGTTTAATACATTCAGTATTTTAATAAAAAACGCTTATTTTCATAAATTAAAATCAATAACTTTTCAGTGATGTCTAATGGATTTATAACCAAAGTATTTTAAATATACTATTTAAATTTGATACCATTACATGTACTATTACATATACGAAAATAAATGTCCAGAAAATTAAAGTTTCATATGTTTTAATAATAACATAATATTTTATAACTTGACTTCATTAAAATACCAAGGATTAATATAATACAGAAAATGTAGAAAAACAAAAGTTCTTGTCCTATTGTGGCTTAAAAGTAAGTAAATAAGGTATTATAATTTTCAGCCAAAGTAGTCTCTAAAAGTTTCTTTAATTTAAATTCAGTGAAAGCTTTACATCAGTTTACTCCTATATATTTTGGATCTTTGGAAGTTATATTGCCATCCGTACAGAGCGTTTTCTGATGATCTTCGCGTACCATCTAACGAAAGTGTTACAAGATATCTCATACGAGTTATTTTGATATTAAAGATATTATACTCTTTGAGATTTTTGTAAATTACACCATTGTAAAAGACTCGCCAGACATTATTCTGATGTATTTGATCGAATACATCCATATAATGTATTTGCATGAAGAACAATTGATCTTAGTTATGTTTTATAAAAGATTATTTTTGGTTTGGATTTGAAATGCATGTTAAAAACTTTTTATTAATACTTTCCTTCTTGATTTCATTGTTACACATAATAGTTTGAATTTACTTAACAGGCTCAAATGTATACATATTGATTTCAAATTGGGATTGGTCTATGTGTCTATCTGAAATTACGAGAAATTAAATTTTTCGCGATGAATTTATCTTCAATGATTGTCAAACTTTTAAGTAGAATCTTCCAGCCAAGCAAATAAATCCAGAATCGCTTGTTTAGTTTATCCAATTTGGTAAGTTATTGTCAGATGAAGATTTTTTGAAAAATTCTAATGGAAACTAACTATATAACTATATCCTGCTTTTTGTAATTTTGCCATTCACTTGTATGACCGTCTGAAAAATGGTGATTTTTTGGAACTTATAAACTAATATAAGGAAAGTTTTGGCAATTAAAGGCAATTAAAATATTTGAAGAAAATTTTAAGTCAAATTAAAGAATTAAGTCTAAAACATAGAAAATTGAGCAAGTTATTCGTAATTTTCCACGTCTCAAAAAATATTGCTGCATTAATAGCCACCTTCATAGTGCTATAAATTTAAAATAAATCGAGAAGTTTATTAAAGTAGAATCTGTATAAGAAAATTAAATTAATCAAAATAGTTCTTAAAATAATTTTTAAATTTCACACAAAATTCATAAAGTGAATTTTGGTCTGCTCTAATTACATTTGTTTATCAATTGGAAAACAGAGGTGCATGGTACTGAGAAAAATAAACAAAAAGGTGGTTGGATCAGTATACTAGAGTCTGGAACTTCTACAATATGTGACACGTAGTACATGTATTCATATATTTCGCAATAACTCTAAGTCGACAATGAATAATTTTCCTAAGTAATCATAAGTTAATAGTAATAAACAAAAATAGCTGAATCAAAAAAATTTGCAGAAATTTGCAGAATATAAAAACCATAGCAATAAAAATTAATAAATAATATAACCAATAAATAAACTCCAATTTGTAAACTTACCATACAAAATTAAACTGTGAAATGTTTAATAATAATTTGAGGATGGTTGAATAAATAACGGAGGAATATAATATAACCTTTACGAATTGAAACAGGAATATTAAAATTAATTACAATAAAGTAACAATTAATAAATATATAGATAGCCTTTAATACTCATTCATACACAAAAAAAAAAAAAAAAAATAATAATAATAAATAAATAAATAAATAAAAATAATAATAAAAAATAAATATATCAAATAATCAAATAAACATTATAATAAATAATGCAATCAGCTATTTATTTGTGGTCGCAATGTGGTCTCTCATAAATACCTTTAATTTAAATTAATCGAGCGTCGCAACTTTATACTTTATTAATCTTAAATAGAGGTTCTAGTGTTTTCAGTGCTTGCCTGGTCAGATCGGCATTCTAACGTCTATTTAAATTGCAAGGATAAAGAGTACTAAGGATAAAGAGTCTTCTTGTAGCAACTGTCTCATTGTAATTTGATGATACTTTTTGACTTGTATTTAACTTAACTTGATAATAACGTTCTAGTATGACACGAAACTGCAGTTTTTCTATCAAACTTAAGTGTTTATTTATGTATCCTTAAGTACTATAAACTAAGATCTAACATGCTAAATTCCGACAACACGTCGAACACGGACAAAGAAGTACTGTACTTTTTAAGTACTTTTTCCATTATCCATAATGAGAGTGATGTTTTGTTTTAGAAAAAGAGTTTGTATAACTGTTTATCACTAAATGAACGGATCGGCTAAAATTTAATAAACCAATCAATAGACCCTACTTAACATAACAGATTAAACGACAGTTAACATTATGAACAAAAATTCTAACTAGAATTATTTGTGAATAATTGATGGTAAGACATTCTGTGTAATAATATTTTGAAAAGTTATTGCTAGTAGGTAATTTAAACTGATCACGACTTCTTTGCACGTAAAAATATTCGGCCTAATTGGGTTATAATTGGCTTTTTTGTCGCCTTCGGACCTTTCATCGGACCTCCGAAAATGGAGGATAAACTTTGAACTGACAGATATTCGTTTTTACTAATTTGAATTTTCCCAACATCAACATTTTGCCATATTTTCAATGTTTTTATTAATTTTTAATAAATACGAATTCCATAAACCCTTGAAATAACTAATTATTTTAATAAATTAGTTCTAAAACTAAAAAATGAAAAAGAAAAAATGCTTTATAGAAAACTTCGTATTTCGATGACAGAAGATCTACCCGAATAGTGGCAAAAACTAAAATAATAATATTTAGTTTAGTTAACAGTATATAAAATTAGCACACTAAATGTCAGTTGTTAAAAGTAATCAATAGTTGAAATTCGTATTCCGGTGATAAAAGATGCTTCCGAAAAGTGTCAGTTATTAAAAAAGTCATTGATAAATAATTTTAAAATTTCGCTTTTTTGATGATAAAAACAACACAAAAAGTGCCAAATTACCAAATATCTGGTAGAAATGAAGACGATGATCAATATGATCCATGTGAAAGTAATGTACTTAAAATAAGATTAAAAAAATTAAATAAAAATGGCAATTGTAATGAGCTAAGAACCTACAAATATGTTAAAGAGTAGTAAGTAACTCCTATTAGTTAAAATAATAATATATTGTTGCTAAACTGATAAATAAATTTGATTTACCTATGGGTTATTCTTTCTTTTAGTTTATTACGTTTAATGCGGTCATAATTAGCCCAGTCGTTTTCTTTGAAATTCTGCAACTATATATTCTACCAAAGTTAAAAATTTTTTGAATTTTTAATATTTTTTGATTGCCCGATATAGTCTTCACAAAAGAATTTTGTAGGGAATAATTTTTTCAAAATTTACATGATATATATTTTATACGTTAATCTGTATCACTGTGTTTGTTCCGATACTAAGAAGCTGGTAACTTACACGAATTATATTGTTGTCGTCATTTGTATGTGTTGTTTCCAACAAAATGAAGCCAGAAGTAACAGAAGTTCATTATTAATCAATTTTTTAAACAACACTCCCATGTGATGAATCGAAATTCGAGCCTAACGGAAATCTAGGTGTTTCACTAAAGTGATGACTTTGTACGAATATAACTATAATTAGATTTGCCACATATGTGGAGTTTTTACAATTTTTGGGCAATTTCTTATCATCAGAACCTTTCTCGGACTTTATTTATTAAAAATCGGTGTACCCGATTATCCAAATCGTCCCAACCGTTTGCACTAAAAAACACATTTAGAGATAAATCTTTATTTATATAGATGTTAATTATTCTTTTATGAACAATTGCATTAAGTCTGTTCTCACCGAGCATCTGCATCGCAAAATGTGTAATTATGCCGCTTTTCAAGACAATCGGGTGTTTAGTTTTAGAGATCTCGTAATGCGTGGTATTTCAAATTATTTAAATTGATGATAATTATGGTTTTGTGAGGATTTGCATAAAATCCTTTATAAATAAGCGTATATATCGCGGGATGAGTAACTATGCTAAATTTCAGGTCAATTGGTTGTATAGTTCTAGAGATATCTAGAGTATAGTGATGAGTGATATTTCGCTTATGTTTAGATAGATCATTATATATAGCTTGTTTCCATTTCCAAGCCTTGTATTCACTTCAGAAAATAAATATTATTCTTATTACTGTAAAATGACGGAAAGCCTAAAATAATAACTCGTTGCTCCTTTTTCGATTCGATGGGATGAAACACTCTATATATAAACATTTAGTACCTAATATAAACGAACACAAACTATCATTGTCTGTAGTGTATTAAATTTGTTCTATGAGTTTTGTGTTTTGTTTATGATTTCATTACATGCTAAATGTTGTCAAGACTGGTAATTTATTAAACCTCGTTGGTACTTTCATATTTTCATATATGTATGTAGAAGAGAGTTAACTAGATAGATATTGTAATTTTATTTTTTGTTTTTGGTTATTTTATTGATTTATTTGTCTTAGTAAAATCCACAATTTTCTCGACTTTATACAATTGTTAGAACGTTTTAGTACTGTTTTTCAGACGAAAATAAAAATAAAAATATTAAAAATTGTAATTGATAAGTGGCAGGTGCATGAATTTATATAAATTAATCGAATAAGGTGTGTGTTGGATCGTTAAAAATGGAGATCCTGAGATATGGATAGCGAGTTCACTTTTTAACTCGCTATGGGTCTATATAATATTTTTAATTTCCTGAAAATGATTGTTTATTGAATGGTTGTGATTTGTAATCATTTAGCAGTATTATTTGATTTGAATAATATGAATTTGAAAACAAATTTGAATTTAGAAAGCGTAACTACTAAATAGCATCTTATCGTAAGGTAAACAGATATAAGATTTACCACTTTGGTCACTTTTGAAATGAAAACTATTTTATTAAACGAATTTAACAGTGTTTTAGTGCTACATTTAAATATAAATTCATGTACGCAATGAAACTTTATAATGCAAAAGAAACGTTTAGGATCCTATCAATAAGAAACGGATACGATTACAAAGTTTGTTTTTCTTGCAGAATCTGCGGATACGTATACGGATATATTCGACACATTTCTGCTAGGTATCTATGTGTCTGTACATTGATATCTATCTATCTATGCCTATATCTGTCTATGTCTGTATGACTGTAATTTGTGTACAATTTGCTCGATTTTGATGAAATTTGGTAGACACATGAGTCATATTCAGAAAATTAATCTTAAAAATATAACAACGTCGTTTCTTTCCAAGCTAGGAAAGTGCTGTTTTGAAACGTGAAATAACCAAAAAAAAAAAAAAAACAGGTTAATTGTAATTTTTAATTCACTTTCCAACAGTTTCGAAATAATATCTAAGAATGCCAACTTTTGTAAGCTACATGTAAGGTAGGAAGACGGGGCTTTGTTCAATCGAAGTGAAATGTTATGATTAGACAAATGTTCATTCACTTTTTATATCATAATTCAATAATCAGTATTCCATCAGTTTGTAGCATTTTATTTAGCGCAATTAACTCTAAATTTGGGTAGAAGTTACGACGTAAAAGCATAAGCGACCTTAACGACCTTCCTATTTTCATTATTACATTACGTAGCGCTTCATTTGATTAAATATATACACACACATATACAATTTTATATACATATGTACATAAATATACTAGCAGACCTATTTCAGTTTGCTGTGAAAATTTTCATATTTTATCAATCCATTTAACATCGATTAAAAATAACCACATCTTCTCAGTTTGCATAAAAAATAAGTTGGTATTTTTGCCGCTTTACCTCAGAGGAAAAACGGGATAGGAAAACAAATTTCACATTTCTTTACTTAACATCGAATTCAAAAAACCACATCTCTTAATCATGCCTAGAACATATTAAATTGCCATTTATTTAAACAAAAAATTTATTCCCGTATAAAATCTCCATTAGAGAAAGTTTTTTCATTTTTCACCTCAGTTTCAGAAGAACTGCGAACCAAGAATTACATTATCTCGTAAACTGGACCAAATTTCACTCAGTGTAATCATTTGGCCCGACCCATGCATTAGATGCTTACTCAACTATATAAAAAATGTTATTGTCAGATTGAACCATATAATGTTAATAGATTGCCGTCTGTTAGAAAATTATAGACTTTTCCACAATTAAATAAAAAAAATTGTTAATTGTGAAAAAAATAAGATAATCGCTTTAATTCGTTATTTTTATTTATAACAGGCATTCTAAGTGTGTCAATTTTACTTTTAAGACCTTGAATTTTATTTCATTGTCGGTTCGACGATTATATTATTTTATTATAATCTAGGAAATCATCGACAAAATAACCACCGTTTGACAATTAAGTTGCCAGGCCACAGAAAATTTACCACACTCAGATTTGCCGGATGTTTCCGTTTTTACGCATATTATATTCATGTTTGGAATTGTTTTTTAGATAGGTAAGCCAGACCAAATCAGCGGTCTGTAATAAAAGAATACCCCAATTGCTTGAAATTTTGTATTCCATTGTTAACATAGCTAGAAAATAAATTGAAACACTGGGTATACAAAATATATGTTTAATTCCTACTTTTTGATGAGTTGCAATTATAAGCATTGTATTAAAATATTCATTTTATTTGTTGTAACATTTTGTCCTATTTATTGTATGAATATAATTTTCCCATTAACACATTTAACAGCATATTATACTAAAATGATTCAGCTTAATAATTTTTAAACTAATACTGAATAAGGTGACCTTTCCTAACAGAAATATGTTGAAAAACTTAGTTCATGTTACTATTAAAAATAATTTATTGTGAAATTATTATTGTAAATTACTGCATTTAAGAGCGGATCTACTAGAGAGAATTTTTGTGAATCGATTTAAACAAAAACTTTTTTTGAATTTTCATAAACTGTTTAGGTTTACCTCAATTCTTGTACAAATATAACCAATAAACACATAATATAATAATAATGCACGATATAATATAATATAATATGTATTATAATTTAATGAATGTACTGAATAAGGTTTTATTAGAGAATGATGTGAAATATTGGTAGCAATCTACAAATTTTTCATATTACCATGGAATGCTAAAGGATATTCATATATTCTTGTAAAATGTACCGTTAGTCCGGGGGAAATGGCCGTACGGGAGAGATAGCCAGTCCTATTATTTTGGAAACCAATAGGTTGATTATAATATTGTATGCTTAGTTCACTTCTATCAACCTAAGCAACTAGCAACACGTGCCTTGTTACATTAAAATTAAATTTAAAAGTAAGTAAACACCAGTTAAAGGGTTTTCCAAAGGAAAAAGTTTTTTAATGTATAATCATCTAACTTCGTGATGATAATGTTTGCAAGGAAAATCATACTTGCTTTTCTTACCCTGATTTGTATTGTAGATGTGTTGCATTCAAACCTACAAATTGTCATCAATATCTAGTGATTCATTTTAACATCTATGTGGTCATCTCTCCCTGTTGATTAAGGTGGGATGCCCACATTTGGTTTGCAAAATAAAAAAGCATAATCTGTTGTAGCCATAAGCCAATAAATATAAGACTTAATCCAACTGTATGTGAAAACTGAGCAACTGTATGTGAAAACTGTGAAAACTTAATCCAACTGTATGTGAAAACTGTGAAAACTTGTTAATTGATTAAATATTAGTTAAAAATAAATATTTCGGAAAATATACCACTAGTTTGATTTTTATAGCGTCTCCAAAAACTACGGCCATCTCCCTCCGGGCTATAGAATGCTTCACTATTGAATGGGTTAAAAATTGAGTACAAAAATCATCGAAATAAATCTTTTATCATCTTCCAGTCTATGAAATTTTCTTCGAATGCATAATAAATAAAATTAATTATATTCATAATAAACTGAATTATATAAATATTTAAAATAAACTGCTATAAATTTTTTACAAAAAAACAGTGTCTCTCAACTCTTATTTATTGTTGAAAGGTAGATGGACGGTGAGTTTTACCTATAAAATAGGATAATGTGTTGAAGTTATATTGTTGTAACAAATAGGAATGTATTAGGATATTTTGGGTTTGGACAGTTTAAATCCAAATGGATTTATATAGGCAAATTTACTATAATAACAATAATAATAATGTTAATCTATTTTATGTTTAAATCAGTTAAACAATAGGTGTTTTAAATAAAGGTGAATTTATACTATTATATATTATTTATTAAATATTTGTAATTTGTACTAATTGAAATTCAACATTATCTAACATTAATATGCAAAATTATTTTTAGTTGCTAAAAAATGTTTGGTATTATGTAAAGATTGCTTTAAATTGCTCTTTGGCTTGGCTGGCGATTTCATGACGTGTGAAGGTCATCTAATCATTTTTGATAAATATTTTGGGAATGATAACCTTCATTATTGAACTTTTATAATTTAATCACTTACATATTCCGACATCAAGAAAACTCAAATATTAAAAGAGGAAGCGATTGCAAATTTTGATAGTGTATTCTATGCGTTTAATGTTTATTTTCGTAAATGGGTAAAACTGATCAATTGCGTTGTATGGATCTATGTTTTAAACCATAATTGGTTGAAAAAAATATTTTTCTGAGATGGGTTAGATTTATTTAAATTTCAGCACAAATTCAGCTAAAGACATATATATAAAATAGTTATTATTTTAAATGTATTTTATTAATGTTTACAAAAGGTTCAAACAATCAACCATATGCCGGGTTTTTAAACAATTCACACTGTCAGTTGTTATTTTCACTTTATATAAAATTATTTTGTGTATTTTATTTATTTAATCCTTGTTAAAAGCGGAATTTATGCTAGAAAATCAAAAAAACTAAATTGTAATTTTTTTCAAATTTTGAAACCGTTGATAAAAAAACACAACATTCTCAACAAAAATTTGGTAGAAGATTTGATTACTCGTGTATATCGATATTTAAAAATATAAAAAGTTTGAATACTTTTATTTTATATTATTTAGTATTTACTTCTTTTCATACAATTATAGTTGCTCTTGACCATCTTGTTTTTTATTTGCTATAGGATTCTTGTTGAATTATTGCAACACCAATATTTCATTTTCAAATTTTGGGGAAAATTTTTGCTATCCAGTTTTTACTGGAAATACATGATTAGATGATTAAAGGTCCGCTGAATAAAATTTTATTAATTTTTATTTGTTCTGTCGTTTGATTTGATGTGAAGAAAATCGGTTCTTCATGAATTTATAAAATCAGGTTCACATTTTCTTTCCAGACTAAGTATAAGGGCTAAGCTTATCAAAGTATACAATTGCTCTTTGAATATTTTGCCAAGGAAAATTATACTAAGAGGAGGGTGGTGGTCAAGAGACTCTCAAGAAAATTTTTCCCATATTTCTTGAAAATCCCTTCCACGGTTGCTACAATCTTGATATATAAAAAAAAAATATTTTAAGTTCTACAACTTTTATTTGATAAATTTCTGTAGAAAAATTCAAATACGGAGTCTTCAGATATGGCTAAAAAAATTTAGATCAAAATTTGGTGCCAATTTGAAAACATTTTATAAAAGCCAGTTGAATAAAAGCTAAGGAAAATATTATCTGTTAATGAAAAAAATTACCAACTTTTCTCTAAAATTGTCGATACTTATTTAGTGACTTTCAGATTATGACTGATTCTGCAACTAAACTTTCGAATTCGAGTTCATATGCTAGCTATACTTTGTAAATATTGAAAATGGTCGTATGAAGCCTTTATTTTGTTATCTGATTAATCATTTTTAGGTAGATGTATCACCACCTACACAACAGTGTTTATACGAATAACTGTAGGGATATTTTAGCATTAGGTGTGTTTTGTCTTCATAATATATTTTCGAATATCACTTATAATTTATTTCATTTGTCGTATGGATCAATAAGATTCAAACACAGTTATAGTCGAATGGACATAATATGTATACACTGAAGTCCCAGTTTTAGCTCGGTAAGGGAAGATTCGCATTAATTGGTAGAAAGATAAATTGACCTTGATGAGAAAAAATATTTTGAAAAAATAAATAATCAAATGAAGTTTTTACGACGCAGTATTATTTGTATTTTTAGTAATTTTTTTTTTTAACTTTTATAATTTTGAATTGTAGATCTTTAGCTTAAAATGAGGAATATCAGGTGATAATTAAGAATAAAAATGTGAATTCGTTGAACACTGATTCAATGATGTATTTAAAATCTTTTGAGACAGTGATTTTTCAACATTTTCCATTTGAGATATAAAGCCCATATTTCTCTGTAGTAGTTCTTCTTGTTTCGAATTTAAAATATTCACAGTATTATTATTTCATTCTTCATTATTCACATTTTTCAAAATACACATGTATTAGTTAGATAAAGTTTTCAACGATTTAAAAAGCTCTCAATTCAAATCAAGATTGGAACTTTGTGATCATGGATCAGTTTCCTTTAGTAACTGTTTCCAGTCGTGTTTCAAAAAGCCCTTTGCTTTATAGTTATTTTCCAATAATTTTTCTAAAGTTAATTTTATTTATCAGCCTTTCCGTCTGAGAATTGTTGCTACTTTTAATAAATCTTTATTTTAATCGAAAAGTTTTCGACTCCAATTTACTCGTATTTACGATTGATTTTCTATATTTTCGTATAAAATTGAAATATATAATTTTAAGAAGAATTATCACGTCTTCTACGCTATCATCTTCGTATCGTTGTGCATACCAGCCGCTACAGATTGGTGCCGCTACACAGATTTAATCTTAATTTTATGAAATAACGAAATATTATAAGAGACTTAGAAATTCTAAAAAAAAAATGTCGATGGCAGGATTTTTTTCCAGAATCAAATTTTATGAAGATAAAGCAAGGCATGTTTTTTTTTTTTAATCTTTGATTATATGTTGAATTTGAATGAAATTTTTTTTCACAAAGATTCGAAATATATTTGTATTTGTATTTGTATCCAGATCAAACATCAAGCAGTGAATGACAACTATCTTTTGCTCGAGAAATTATACTCAAATGCGATGTTTTGATAGATTTGTATTTATCTTTAATTCCAATATCTTCAGTTCTTATGAAGATAGAAGGTTTTGATCTAAGATCACTCAGTGACTCAGGACCTATCATTTGAGCTAATAAACAGTCGAATTGGATGAGTTGGATATTGTTGAGAACACAACACACACTCATCACGTTTTTTTGTGTAATTTGATTGATTAATAGTATCAGGACTGTTTGGATGAAACTGTAATATTGGATTTATATATGGTCTTGTACTTTCCAGATGATTTGTATAAGGAATTTTAAATGTGTATTGTTGAACATAAAAAATTACCAATAAACATATTTTCGCAGATAAAGCATACATCTGGCATCTATAAATTACATAATCGAGATCTATTTGACTGTTTAAAAAATGTTGAACATTGGACAGACATAAAATGCAACAAATTGAAAAAATGTATTTATGAGTAATGTTTTCTGAAAGCTATTTTAATATGACCGATCTTTTTAAATCATAGTCTACTTGTCTCGTTCTTATTATAAAATTGCATCGGTAGTGAAACAAAGCAAAAACGGGATGAAGGATAAAACACTTTCATATTTCATCTACATATTTATTTATATTTGGGCTTTCAGTAGATGTACAGTATGGGAACAAAATCATAGTTCACATTCATACACATTTGTATATTATATGTTCAATACAAACTGGTACAGATATAATATAAAAGAATTTGTTGTATACATATATATGTTACAGCTAAGCTATAGTATCAAAGCAAAATATGGTGTGATGGCGTAGGTTAACATATGTTCATAATATAGAAATAGGATCTATGTTAATGAATCATAACTTTTATTTTATAACCTATAATAATTTGAATACTTTTTTTATATAATATTTAATGATTAATATTTAACTGTAATGAAAACTTGGAAATTTATAAGATAAATACTTTCCAAGAATATTTAATAAGGAGATAATAAGTAGATAATTGACAGTTAAAAACATAAATGAAAATGTAGTTTATTATCACAATTATTTGGATAAATAGAAATCTTATATATTTTTCATCTGTAGCTAAAAATTAGTTTAAGTATGGAGAAATAAACAAAAAATTGATTATGACTTTTAAATTTTTTGTATTTATGAAATAAATATAAAGAAAACAATATAATAATATGCATTATTTCATTTTAATAATTCACACGTTAAGTTTGCCACGCCACAGTTTTAAAATATTGATTATGTTCGAGTTTGCAGACGAACATAGAAGCTCATTTTTTTGAAGTTGCAGTTAGTTATGATAGCACAATTAAAACCATTCTTGCAAAGTGTCTAATTTAAAATTATTGTAAATAATACGTTATAAAATCTTATATCAGTGAATAAAGATACAAAATCACTCTTGTTAGTATTTTTTAGAAATTTAAATGCTACTACCCTAGCTATCGTACATAAGGATAATATCTCAATAATTTGACTACAAATCACCCTTGGAAACGTCCTTTACTCAAGAGTCTAGTAGAGTCTGAAATGATAATATTTATTCAACTAAATATGCTATAAACTGATGAGCTTTTTTATCGCTGAAAAATTTTTAGAATCGGATACATAACAAATAATTAGTCCCAAAGATTATCAACTACAAAAGAAGAAAAAAAACAAACTAAACAAAAACTGACCTGTGGGTAATTTAACACAAATGTAGCATGAAAATAATAAAAATTTAGATTTTTTGCCCCAATTTTCTAGATAAAAATTTTCGTATTTTTAACATATATCAGTAAAAATTTTTACGATTATATAATACATACTAATAATGACTACTTTGTAGACGAAATAAGGATTTATAAAAGGCAAAAATTTTTGATTCAGGAAATCAGAGCAAAAAATGGAAATTTATTCGAAAAATCCTTGGGTTTTCTTTGATAATATTCATACTACTATAGTTTATAGTAAATTCATAGTCTGAAAACCGTCACCAAATTAGTAACGAGTAGCATCTCCTCGGAGAATCATTGCGACTAGCTTATTCATACTGATGATAACAACTGTGTACTCGAAATACGTATCAATAAAATACAAAATATTTTGAAATTGGGGCAATTGCAATTGGGACAAAAAATCGAAATTTACACGAAAACAGTTCCTAGAGCTTTATTTAATAATATGCATATTATAGTTTATTCTTTAATCGAATTTTAATTTATAACTGTAACATATATAATGAATTAGTTTTTATACTGTATATTATTAATAATCTCTCTGTTGTTCAATTTGAATTTATATACAAATACAAAATGAAATAGAGAAGGTATTCATATTTATACAAACAAAAATGATTCATTGTTTTGTCAACGCAACACAAAATTACCAAGGCACCTTTTCTTCCTTTTATTTTATAAATGAATAAAAGGTCAGTTGTTATGAATATTGTTTGAGTTACAATATGTCGTTTAAATTATGTAATGTGTAATAAAATAAATGATATCATGTCAAACATACACAAGTATCATTGAAAATCAAAAGCATTATAAGAATGGCCGACACATTTTACAGTCTATTGTCAATAGCACACAGGAACGCATTCAGGAAAAAAAAAATTAATTATGAATTAAAAATTTCCTGATTTTAATGTTTGATTTGCAATTATTGGAAAATTGGTTTGTAGATTCTTAAGTACTATTAAAGCATGAAAGAGCTTTGTTCAACTTTTCTACTATCTTTTACGATTAAAATCTGGATAAAACTTCCAATCTTATTTTGTAAATGAAATTGTGATGAAAACATGGACGAATGGGTGAAAATAGACTAATAAAATTAGTTTATTCTATTAAACTTTGACTTTATTTAATACTTCGTAGTATGAAATCTACATAAATTGAAGGATATTACCAATATTTTAATAAGAAAAACCGATCATTGAAAATTCAACCAGAATTTCGTTAAAAAATTAATGTTTAAAGATTTATACAACTTAAGAATCAAAGGACAAAAGATTGTGACATAATCAAGTGCATACATAGGATGTAATTAAATACCTATATGAACACTTTATTTTTTGACGAAACAGCTGTGATAATAAGCAAAATTATTTATATTGAAAATAAAATTCAATTGAAGAATTAATTGCATTTTACATTGGTTTGATAGTTGTTGTGAAAACACAAGAACTGAAACTATTTATAAAATGAATATTTTATTTAAAAAGAGTGAATCTGCCTCAAAGTTGTATAAGAACTTGTCTGCAATACTAATAATATTATATAAGACAAGGTGAATAAAAATAAAACTTTACCAATTTCTGTATTACAGAACTATTAATTCAACATCATAATAAGATTTTAAATTTGTAATAAATAGTTAGACTATACGTTGTACAACCGATTTTTGTTACTACTCACAAAGTTCCTGTTCTATTAAACGTCATATGCATTTTTGAAGTTTAAATTAATTTTGCATTTATTATAAACGGTTTTTTGATAGTCATTGCATTCACGTATTTGAAAAGTTATGGAATACTAATTAGCCCGTGTAAATATTTCGCAGGCTTTCCCGACATTTTTTTATACAATGTAATAAAATAATTTAAAATTTTTCACCGTAACTTATTATCGAAAAGTGTTATAATTACTTTAGTCAAAAAAAATCATAAAAAATATACAGGTACGCCCATAGATATGAAGTACGATAATTAATCAATAAATATGGTACTGTATATAAACATTTTTTAAAATTCATTTAAAAAAAAATTAAAAATTTCACCAAAAAAATTATATCTTGGAGGTTTCTGAAGTCGCTAAACATAAATAACCCCATTAAAATCCCCTAGAAGTCACAGAGATAAAACATATTTTAAATTCAAAACTTCGCTTCGCATATTGTCTCTTAGAGGTTTTTGGTATCGCTAATTACAAATCCGAGGACAAAAAACAACTGGTGATTAATTCAACCCCAATAAAATCACTCGTAGTAGTGGCAGACATTTAAAAAAAGTTATTATTTTTTAATCTATGATCATTCTAGGGCTATATTCAATGGTGCCGCAACCATCTTTTGTTGCTTTTTAAGCAACTTTTGCTTTTGTATTTGTTAATCACCGACTTTAAAAAAACCCGAAATAAAATTTTCCGAAGTGATACTTTAAATTAAAAATATTATTTTATCTATGACATTTGTGGGGGTGATTTTATTAAAGTTGAAACAATCCTGAGTTTTATTTTAAAGGCGAATTTTTTTAATCTATGATGATTAATCTATGAGTGTTATATAATTTTTTAAATACACAGTATAAATGCACCCCCATTTAGTGATAAAACATTCAATAAAAATCAACCAAACGAAAGAACACAAAACTCCCAAGTAATTTACTTTGACATGGAAACTTGTAGCAAGTTCTTCTTGGTGATGCACATCAGATCGTATTTATTATAGTTAGACATCTGAACGATAAACGTACACATTGGTTGTACATACAACAAACTTAAGTACACATTGATAGACATTCATATACAAACAGACAGACATATAGATAATACAACATCACTTTACTTTCTTTCTTCTTGAGCATCATCAAGGCGTCTATGGAAAAAAATAAAATAAAAATATAAAAAAAAATCAAATAAACTAGTGCGGTTGAAGCATGGGAAATGTGATATCAAACAAATGATCACCAAAGGTTTGAGGAAAATTAAACTGAGGAATATTTCGTTATAAAATTCGTTTCGTTATTACGAAAAGCTGTACAAGAATATCGATAAAAACTTGTAGAAAAGTTGTACTGTTTTGTGAAGAGGCTTATTCACAAGAGTGCATTTAGAGTGTCTTTTTGTGATGTTTTTTTTCAATGGCAAAGAATAATAAAATTTAAGATCAATTTAACAGAGACGTAAAGAGATGTCATATATTCACTTACTCCTAAAAAACAGAATCCAAGACATTTATCTATGTCCATAGTAGAATAATTGGTGCTTTGTATTAAACTATATACATTTTTTAGTTTCCATGTTTTGACGTTGTGTCTTTTGATACAATGTTAACCGTAAGCAAAAATAAAAGATGTATTAAAAATTAATTGAAAGTTTGAATATATGAATTCATTGTTTATACCTTTAACTTACAGGGAGAACAATCGAATAAGGTAAAAATATGAGTGAACGATGAGCATTATGAGGTATGACAAAAATTAAAATGAAAAATTTCTAGAATCTAGAAAACAAATACTTCCCAATAGAAAGTTCTCCCAATGGATTTTATTATTATTAATGAGAACTGTAGGATTTTTGGAATAAATTACGATTTTTGCCCCAATTTCCTAGATCAAATTATTTTGTTTTTTTATAAATACGTATTTCGACTCCACAGTAGTCATCATCAGTATGTATTAACTAGTTGTAATGATTCTCTGAGAATATGTTACTCGTTGGTAATTTGGTGACGGTCTGCACTGACTTGGGAAATTGGGGAAAAAAATCGAAATTTATTCTCCCAATTGAGTCGATTTTAGGAATTTGTAACTTTATGTTACAAGAAAACAAAAACCCCAATTTAACGTTTTTAGAGAGATGTCTTTGTGTGTGAATTACTTGCATGTTCATTAGTTTTCTTGTTGATTATTTCGAGAATAAATAAGGGAAGTATTTATTCTCATTGGGAAGTTCGTCATGTAAACCTTTTGATTCGCACTCAGAACACTATTTTATATCTATTTCATTCTCTTCTTTCAATTTTGCATACTAAACGAGAATAAGCGTAAATTAAACTATTGTATATTATTAAAACAAAAAAAATTTCACTTAAAATTTTAATATAGATCTCAAACCGTATGTATCCAAGTATATTGGAAGCGATAGGCAAATAATAATAATGAATGATCAGAACGCTTTTACCATTTGTATGATATTATGTCGTATTGTCATATGACTTATATAGTACCTATAATAAGCCGTAGAATATAGAAAAGTGGCGAAGCACCGAATTGAAAAATTCTTGTTTGTGCGTATTCCTTAGACCTTTAGGAGCATTAATCACTAATAACATTTACCTTACTATGAAAATTGAGACAATCAGGATAGTTTGCCACTGCAAATAGTCCGGGTAGTAAAAAATTATAAATTTCACCACATATACCATTTATCGTTATCGTTTTTGGGGTCATTGCTGATGAATCCGAGCTAAAAATGTAACTGAGGATGGTTCCAACTCCATTAAAACCTCTGAGAAGAAAAAGTGGTTAAAAATATTTTAAATTCAAAATTTCACCTCGGATATTTGCAACCACATTAAAACCACCCCTTAAAGTGAAAGAGATTAGAAAATTTTAAAAAATACAGAATTGCTTCTCGCAAATTTTCGAGGTTTTTCACTGACCATGAATCATAGGCCAAAAAGTAACCGAAGATTGTTTCATTCCCCATAAAATGACCCCTAGAAATAACAGACATTAAGAACTATTTTATAATTGAAAATGTCACCTCGAACATTGTTTTTCGGTCGTTCGGATTTTTACAGTCGTTCATTAACGTATCGAATGTCAAAAAACTGACTACGATTGATCAATTCAAGCTGATTCGTCAATTATATTTGTATTAAATTTCAACTATATTACATACACCCGTAATTTATTGTTGAATTTTTTTTCGACCGTTTGAATTTTTTAAATTATTTCCGGGAATCGTAAACGACCCAGAAAACATCCAAAAGATGATTTCCTGGGTGAAATTTTGAACTATGTGATTTTAATGCGGTTGCAACCATAGCTTTAGCTTTAGTACTTCAATTTTTTGATCAGCTACCTAAAAAACCCTCGAAAGACTCCAGTTTTTTCAAATCTACGTCAAATGTAGGATTGATTGAAATGGCATTAAAACTATTATCAGTTGCATTTCGAACTGAGATTCGTAACTGTCGACCCCAAAAAGCTCTATCAACTATAGGGGTGGTTTTATTGGGGTGAAACAAATCCTGTGTTGCTTATGACTTCACAAGGTGAAACTTTTAATGTAAAATTTTTTTATGTCAGTGGATTCCAGGGGTGCTTTGAATGGAGAAAGTTGCTTTTTGATCTAAGATTCGTGATCAGCAATCCCATACAAAACATACAAAAAACAATTTCCGAGGTGAAATATAGAACTTTTTTATCTTTATCACTTCTAGAGATGGTTTTTAAAGGGATTGAAACCTTCCGCAGATAATTTTTGACCTCAAATTCATCAATCAACGAATCTGTAAGCCTTTGAGAAACAATTTTCGAGGTGAAATTTTGTATTTCAATTTTTTAAAATTTCCGTTACATCTAAAGATAATTTTACTAAGCTTGAAACAAACCTCAATAGTTGCTTTGTGATCTCAGATTCGTGATCAGTGACGCCGGAAACCCACCAAAGATGATGTTCGAGGTAAATCTATCTAGGGCGTTTAAATGGCGCAGAAACCATAGTCTATTGCTTTTTGACTTCGGATTCACAATCAGCCAAAACCCTATACAGAGAATCTAACCGATTTAAATAACCGATACACATTAAACTGATATTCATTTAGAGTAATGTTTCGATGTTCAAAATACATAACTATTAGAGGTCAATATAACCCATACTTATTACTCAATGTGAGTATGCTTCGATTCGATGTAATAACTCTTGGATTAAAAAACACTTATAATATAATTTCTTATATTATTTGAATCATGTAAATGAGTCTTGTTTAAAAAGATATTTTTCACTCACTGTGAGATAATATGTGTTACATTTTAAAGGTGTTTTGTATGAGTTTTGAAAAGTTTTTGAATCGTCTACTTGATAAAAACTTTTGTGAAATTGTCTGAAAATTATACAAAATGAAATTGTGTAGAAATAAGAAAGTAACATACACAGACATATACACACATAAATTACGATACAGCTATTACACACAAATTTAGTTCAGACGTAAGCTACAAAAGAACTAAAATTCGAGTTTTTATTTAATTTCGCAAATGTTATTTTGTGTAATAAGATTGTATCGGTGTTACAACTAAGAAACTTGAGCTGACCATTATAAGAAGTTTCAGGTTAAATCTCTGTCACAAAAGGATCAGCTCTTGCAAATTTCATTTGCTACATACTAATATACGGCACATAAATAATATCTGAGAATAATGTGAATTTAACTTCATTATTAGTAATAGCAAAATTTGGCCAATTGTGCTCATAAAATCATTATGTACGCTTTTTGCTGACTCATTTAAGCAACCGAATACACGAATATGATGAAATAGCAAATTTTAATTTTCACAGCATTCTCAAAACATAAATACTAATTAAAATCGGCAGCATGAAATATCAGGCTGGTTTTTCCTTTGCGATTCTTGGGTTCAATCTGTTAAAACCTGTTTCCTGCCAAATAAAAGTTATAGATATTTGAGAAACAATACTTTATGGACGTATTTTATAACATTTCGTAATTTAAAAACTAATAAAAATTAGTAAGCTGAAATAATGATGCATAATTTAGTCTAGCACCAAGAAGTTTAGTATTCAAGACTTAACAGTACCCCTGAACAGGTAACACCTACTTAATTTAACACTTAATACTACTCAAAAAGCTTGGTAATTTGATAATTTAGCTTAATAAAAAGAAATTTATTATTGGAAGTTTCCAGTATATACCAGTTTTTTACAGTATACTGTAAACAGTCGTATAATAAAACTTTATATACTATAACTGATCATATCATACGAGTGTTCAAATACAGGTTTTCAGTTAACTACCAGTGTATATCGGAACAACTTAATGTAGTGGGTGTATTATTTAAAAGAAAAAGAATTTGACTTAATTTGTTAACAACTTTACTAAACACTTAACTAAAATGTTGCTATTTAAACCCGTGAAATTTCTAACCGACTTTCTATTTGTATAAATTGCTTGATCAATTTCAACAAGCCATTAGCCTGCTAGTTACTATCACCGCTGGTTCGGAAGAAAGTTGAATTGCGGGGCCCCTCATACTTGGTGCTGGATCATTCGAAATCGAAGGTCTTTTCGTTAGATAATCGATAATCTCCCGGTAACGCAGTCAAAAGTCTCAAATTTTCACTTTTTGAGAACACTTTTCAGTGAATTATAGACATCAGGTTCATAATAGATGTAGAGATCATCCATGAAGTCTAAAGCATTATTTTGATGAATCCTGCATCCTCTAGTTTGTTTTTCAGCTTCATGCTCCGATCGGCTTATACCTGAACTAATCAGTGGATGGACGCTTAAAAATTCATAACGTCGTCAATTTTACTTCGACCGTCTTGAAATTTCACCACAATATTCTTGAGATTTACATTTCATTAAAATAATAATAATAATAATAATAAATTTTAAAACTCTACCCTTGAGCACAAAACGGTGTTTTCAAAAGTTTAAAACAGCCAAGATAGAATGATCATAATTATTAGTCAGTTTGATGAAACTTCTTTATTCTGTTGTAGTCATTTAACAGAATCTTACATTTTTTTATTCGTTTTCACGACTATACTACATCATGTATACATACCTATGTATGGGTTGAAATGGGCACATGAAAAACGATAATTTTCATCTTCTTATATCAATGAACAATGTTAATAAACCATTATTTTCCATTTAACTTTCTGTGTAAAGAACTAACACTTAAATCAATTACATGCCTTCTTCACATTTATATTCGTTCGTTGTGTTAAGTGAGGAAAATAAGTATTACAATGATTACTTCCGATATAATTTATTTAACAGGTATGAGTTATTAGTTATATCCGATAAGATAAATGTATGTTGGAAATTTGTTTAATCATTGCGTAGTATTTAATTTATGAGAAAAAAAAACTTTAGTTTTTACGCTTAAACGTATGGGCTATTTATTTAATTTATACAGTGTTTTTTATTTATAAAATCGATGTTTGCCAAAAAATCTTTTACAACGGATCTACTACCATAATTAAAAAATAAAATGTTTGTATTTTTGTATCGAGGTTCATGTATCAATATGTAATAAGCAACAAAACATTCGATCTGTTGAAGTCAAGAGCTTATTGTCGGCATGTATTTGCTTTCGAAATTATAATGTATATTGAGGTTCGTAAATGAAAAATAAAAATTTGATATGAAGGCTTAACATGGTGGTTAAATTATCAAATAATATTAGAAAACCGAATTTCTTACCTTTTGACCATGCTTTACCAGGCAGATAGTCACGAAATCACCTAATATGCAAATAAAAAATTTGGCATCTGTATTTTCGAATTATCAAATTATTTTTTAACATTATGTTTGGTAGATAAAAAAAAACGATATATATGCAAAATTACTTTGAAAAATGATTAGAGTCCACTAAAGTTTTCTTGTCCTATGTTGTACCAAGACAATGAATACTGTTTTATAATTTTTTGTATTCCATAAAAAGATGATGTTGAACTCAAAAACTAAAAAGTTAGTCACAATAGCTAAATCTGAAGAATTAGAAGATTAATTTCAAGATTCACGAAATAATGAATAATAATAATAATAATAATATTTTGTAAAAGTTAATAGCATGAATATTATTACCCATGCAATGAAGCTTGACATTGTTAAGATTATTTTATTAATGTATAAAAATTCATACCCTATCTAAATGTATCAATCAATCTAAATGTACTTTAATATCATATTATTGACATAATTTTTAATTAATTTTTATAAGGCTTCTGATTTAGGTAAATAAATGAGATCTGTCATGCGCTGATCTATATAAAAAAAAAAAAAAAACCAAAACAAAACAAAAAAACAATTTTAACATGGAAGAATGTGCAAATTCATCGTTAAAAATTTAAGTAAATCCATCTGTGAAATTAATTTTAAAATAAATAAAATCGAATAACTCAGTGAAACGGGACGCGAAAGATCATTCTGAAATAACCTCATAAAAGTACATATAGACGAGAATATGAATGCAGTTCTTTAGAATACGGAATTGCCCCCTTCTTTTACTTTAGTAAGTAAGTATGCTAATTCTTAATATTGAAATATTGCAGTCTCGAGTTTTTACTGAAAATACATGTTTTAATATCCCATGAATCCAGAAAAGTGGGTTAAAGTTGTGCTTATTTGTCTGAAATTCACAAAACTTGGTTTTCTGTCTTACTACCTCCAGTTGTTTGACCAAACTTTTGGTTAAAATCGTTCTATCGAATATCGCAATTATAAAAATTAATGTAAGGTTTTATAAGTTTTTATAAAAAGTAACCGATTTTCTGCAAACTTATCGCTCAAAGATTTCTCTGGAAAATTCAAATAAAGAAAAAAATTCAACTTAAGAAAACGAAATTAAAATAAAGAAAAGAAAGTCCTGTAATGGATCGCTGGAAATATTATACATTGTGGTGAAATAACAAATTTGCGGCAAAAGAAAAACGCAAAGCATATAAGAAAAATTGTCTCGTTAGAACCAAGCCATCCACATACGAAGTTTCAAAATTATGGCTGTTTATCAATAAAAACTATCGTTTGTTAACAGTCCTCTACATTCTTAAATACCAAGGAAATTATTATAAAAAAAAGAAAACATACGACTTTTCATTGAAATAAATACTGTTCGTTTGTACGAATTGACTTGAATTATAAATATTTGACGATTGATATTACAAAATGGTTATATATATATTGGAAAGAAAAATATATTATCTACGCTGCAAGGCAAGTCGAAAATAGAAACGTAAAAAATATAATACAATAAACAATGGAATTGAATAGAAGATATACCAAATGTATAATAATAATAAACTGTCGCAGTTTACATTTTTATTCAGCAGGTTATTGGAAATATTCATTTGTACCATATACAGTATGTTTGAAGTGTTATTACATTATGTGTTCCTGTTAAAGTTTTTGGTTTGAAAATAAAAAAATCATGGAACATGTGTGGTAGTAACATTTATTATTATTATTAAAAGTCAAAAGTGCGGTCAAAAGTATGATGATTCAATTACATTATATAAGTAGACTTCAAAGTAAATGTATAAATAAACGTAAAAATCTATATTTGTACAGTTTAAGTTGTAGATCAATGCACTTAGTTGAAATACGTAAAAAATAACGAGCGACCCCTAAATGTAGCCTACGAGTATTGCGCAAAAGATGTGTAACATCTGACATCTCACCTTACCAAAATGAACATTTTATCCTGAAAAAAAGCCTGGAATTTTTTGAAATGTATTTTCGTAAGCAAGAATAATTATTTTTATTGAAGCCTTCTATTATTATTATTAATTATAATTATTTTCATTTATTTAATTTTACTATTTTTTTATTTTTATTTATTTCGTTTTATTATTATAATTTTTTTTTCTTTTTTAATTTCATATCAATTGAATTTAATTTTTAAATTTTATTTTTATTTCATAAGTTCAATTTTTATTTATTTATTTATTTATTTATTTAATTTTTCATTTTTATTTATTGATTTATTTTTTTAAATTTATTTAGAACTTATTTAGTACTTATTTATAGTTTATTTAGAACTTTTTACACAATTTTGTATCATGTTACACAAAACAAGTTACACATTTTTATAACGTTTTACACAATAACATGTCACACTTTTCATGAAATCAATCTTATTTAAAAAATAAAATTTACTTAATCTTGAAAATGCCGTGCAACGAAAAACGAAATGTTCTATTTACTTGGAGAGATTCTTAATCCGTGCTCTCAGTTATCTCCAAGCTTAATTTTTAAACTGATTTTAATTGAATATAAATGCATTTTTAATTACTCTACTTTCAATTTATAAAAATATTTTTGGAATCTCTAAAGAACCAATTTTTAAAACGTTTGACCCGACACAAAAATTCTGTTCATAAATTGTAGTATGATTGTTTTAACATGAAAATGGGTGGCATGTCGAAACAAGGATTCTAAAGTAAAACTTAAGATTTTAATTTACATTTAGAAATGGTTTTTGCGAGACACTTTTCGAGATGCACTGTATCTTCATGTCAAATTTTTTCATATCAAATTTCATATTTGGATAATGATTTTGTTGTTCGCAAAAATTGAAACAAATAGAATTTGTATAACACTAAAGATTATCTTTATAGTAGAACGGTTCTATCAAAAAATATAACCCACCTAAATTGAATGTTTAACATTGATTGCTTCAAGTGACAACATAAATCACAGTATTTTAACCATTTTGTGCGTATTTTGAAATGGTACATTCTGTAGAACTGTTTCTAAAACTGTGAAATGGTATTAGTTGTATATAGCTCACTTTCACTTTATTCAGTTAGTTGAGGAGCTATACACCTCGGATCCTCTGTAATATGTGAGAATATCTATGTGACTCAATAAGTTTTAATATTGCTCTTACTTGTATTGGTAAAATGTATTCTATGTATACATGGGTTGTCTGTTCATAAGTAGTATCACTTATTCGAAACACGTCTCATAACTAGGATTAAAGTGTAAGTTGTGCAACGAATAACAAAAACTATTCAGAAAGACGAATACGGTGTCTTACAATGTATTCTGTATGTATGTGAGTATGTTATGCTTTCAAGTGAATGGCTGGCGTACACAATGTTTGTAAAGAATATTATTATATTTTCATAATTTCATAACTTGTGAGAAATCTTTTGTAAAACAATCTTTCGTCATCAGCGATTATAAATCTTTTCAATTAGATTTATTCATATAACTTTTAGTTTGGTTATTTTTTGGGTCAGAAGTGTTGAATTTATTTAAAAAATTATAGTGAGTACTTTTATTCTCGTGTAACTTTCTGTGCAACAGTAATCTAATTTCTCATCAAAAGCGACAAATAAATTTTGTATTCAATCTAATCATTTGGCTGAAAGATAAAATAAAAACTTTTGTTAAATCAATGAAATTATGGTTGCGTGAAAGCTAAAATAAAAACTTTTGTTAAATCAACGAAATTATGACTTAAAAGTTGCTTATTAGTTTAGGAGAACTTTTACACTAAATTAAAAATTTTTATATATGGTATTATATATGCTTCATCCCTAACGGAATCAAAAAATAAGTTTTTAAATGGCGAAACTTCTTTTTCCTTATATGTATTTATTTAAAAAGCAGAATTTTAGGAATCTGAAAAAAGAAAGTTTTTAATAATTAGAGGAAAATACTTTTCACAAAAAAAGTGGTTCAACTCATCAATTCTCATAGTTGAGGCGAAAGTCAATGAAGGTAAGACTTGGTACATTTATCAGCATTTACAAGAGACAAATAAGTTGCTGTGTACAGCCTTCGTGATTTAACACTATTTTTTTCATTCGCAATGGTAATTTGATTAAAAAAAAGGCTTTAATATATATATATATATATATATATATATATATATATATATATATATATATATATATATATATATATATATATATATATATATATATATATATATATATATATATATGTATAATATTATTTAATGTAATTAAATATTTACAAATTTAAGCTGACGTTGGCGAATCTAAATAATTTACGAAAAAATTATTCAAACAAATTTTAAATTTTTCTTCTATCTTCTATCAAAAGTTGAATCGCGATTCTTATATATATATATATATATATATATATATATATAATATATATATATATATATAAGATATATATATATATAAGATATAAATATATATATATATATATATATATATATATATATATATATATATATATGTATATATATATATATATGTATATATATATATATATATATATATATATATATATATATATATATATATATATATATATATATATATATATATATATATATATATATATATATAGAGTTCAAGCATATATCGAGTATGAAAACAATTAACTTCGTTAATTACTTTCAGTTGTATTTATTTTTCGTTCGATATTTACATTTCAGATTGTAAAAAATGTAATTTGATTTAATTTTATTCAAAATATTGCTAATTTTTATTCTGTATATTCGATAAACCTTCAGCGAAATAACCAAAAGCTTCTTCACATCATATATTTTGGGTTCCAAAAAAATGTCCACTACTCATTGCTCCTACTCTATTTTCCGCTCTGATTTAAGCTGATTTTCTTTACTCTTAATTAATTCTAATGGATTTAATGCCTTTATTTTAATAATTTAAGAGTATGTTGATTTTCATATTTCTTTAAAATATTTTTTTTTTTTTTGAAAAGCGTAAAATTTTAGTTCTGCTCAAAGTTTAGTTTATACTATTAACATTAAATATATACTATTTCCATCAGTTTCGTGATTGATTCTGACAATAAAGAGCTTGTGCTGTGTGGTGGCTAAGAAAAAAATAACGGAGTACTGAATTCACACATTGAATATCAGGGATGGACAACACAATTATTTTGTTATAGCTTGCGGATTTTTTTTCGAATGCCGAAGACACTTTTTGATCACTTAGAACTAGTGAATCCACTTATAAAAAATAGCACTAATAACATCAGCCCAAGCGTATTTTTTAATAAAATAAAATACACTTCAACTGGTGTAGCGTGAATCTGAACAACAGGAAACCGATTTAACGAATTTCTAGTTTCTTGGAATCAATGAAATTAAGGGTTTCATAAAACGCTGTGTACACCAATCTATGTTACTATTATTTATCGGTTGTAATCAACTTCAGTTTTATGTTTCACGAAATCAGTTTCATGAAATAAGTTTCTTCATTGTATACCGCGTCTAGGTGTTATAATTTCAATTATAAATAAGAATCACATGTCTTCTCTAATAAGTTGTTTCTATAACAACAGAAGATGGATTTTTATCGATTTTTGGTCGTATCTTCTCAGGTTCAAGTAACGCGTTTTGTCCACCATCCTTCTTTTTTTGACATCGTTTGGGTCTCTGCCATAAATAATATTCTCGTCTTATAAGTTATATCTATTTTATAGTATTTAATTAATTACGTAGATCTTTCTGTTGTTGAAAATATAGAACTTAATTACAAAGTTTTTATTTATTAGTTTATATTTTTGGTGGAAGATAAAGTTTTGATAAATAAAATGTAATGAATAAATAAATGTTCATTATTTCGATTCATTTAGCTCACATGACCATAGTCAATAGAATTGATCATTGTATCCGTCTGATATTACGATAATTATTCAAATCATTTATATTTAATTTTAAGGTGCAAATACAGTTATTTTAAATTACAAACATTTTTATATGTTAACTCAATCCACTTGTTAGGTCTATTGTATGTAAATCAAATATAATTCACTATTAATGAAATTACGTTGAAATCACTGCAGTGCTTAAGATATAGTATAGTTACTTACAATATAGAGTGCTGTTTGTATATCTGCATTACTCGTAGGCACATAATAATAATAATAATTCTAGTAAATAGTTCTAATGTATCAATGAAAACAGTGTTAATTAAGCATTTGAACATCAATTAAAGCAGTATTTTCACAATATTTATTGAACATATTTTCTAGTAAAATAATTTTAATATTTTGTTATACATCTGTTCTTAATCTCAAATAACTGAAAATGGCAAAATGTGAAACATTTTGCTCTTTTAATTTAATTTCATTTTAATTTTATGTAACCATTTTCTATTTACTAACACAATAAACTGGATAAACAACTAGTAATCCAAACGCTCCAAATCTCTAAGCAAAATTAAGTAATGATAATGACTTCTATACATACATTAAAATCAGGTAAATCTTTTTTGATGGGTAACATCCTATCGCTCGCTTTGTATGCATGGGAGTGATTTCGTGTAAAAGGACGACAGTATGTAACGGTACGTCGACGTTATATGAGCAATTGAATTAATAATTTATTATTAATTATTTTCATTAAAAATAAATTATTCTAACTTACGAGCCGGGCGAAGTTTGATCTAAATTATCCGAGTGTCTCGCACGAGAGATTACGAAGGTAGTATCACTACTTTTATGTCAATAACCACAAGTTCAGAGCCAAAAAATAAAAAACACAAGCGCCTCCAGGTTACCATGGCACCCCGTTATAGTTGTTTACTCATTCGTGAAAAGCTAATTCATTTTTTATTTTACCTGAAAAGGGGTGGGTAAATTTTTATTAATATATATGGGTGGGAATCTCTCGTGCGAGACACTCGGATAATTTAGATCAAACTTCGCCGGCCTTCGGCCGGCTCGTAAGATCTTCCAATTATCCTTCGTGTCTCGCACTTCGAGATTACGAAGGTAGCTGTTTAGAGCAAGAGTTCTCTGTATATAAGTATTTATGTATTTAAGTAATACAAAGGAAAATGAAACAATGAATTTATTATAATTATTATCAAAACAAATGTTTGATAAAAACAATTTAACTTAAAATAATAACTCAATTAGAAATACAACTCAATATAACTAATTTAGTATACTGGTTGTTAAACAGACTCTGCGAATGAATTATATTCAATATTAATTGGTTGATGATAAAAATCAGCGAACACTCTTGAATTTAGAGACCAACCAGCCACTTTTTTAATTTCTGCAATGCTCACACTTCTTGCACATGCTTTCGATGTCGAGGCATGCCGTGTAGAATGTGCAGTGAATCTCTTATCCACTCCTAAAGTGACCAACGTCGATCTGATCCAACGACTGATCGTTTCACTTTTAACTGGCTTATGCGGCTTGTTAAGTGAAACAAATAATGAGTCAATGTTTCCTCGCAAATTTTTTGTCATCACTAGGTATTGGTTTAAAGTTTGTGCAATACACAGTTCAGGTTTATCACGGAAAAAAGGAAGCTTCAATACTGGTTGTGGAGTCCCCGGCCGAGAAGTTTTAATTCTTTCAGAAATACGTATTTCAATTTTTCTTTCTAAAGTGATAATATTAGAAATTTTAATTAGTGACAAAGTTTGAGAGCGATGGGCGGTACCCAAGGCTAATAACAATATTAATTTTTTCGTTAATTTTTCTAAAGATAACTCCTCTAATGGAAACCATGTTGCCAATTTATCTAATACCGGATCCACATCCCACGTAGACTCGTACTTGGGTAAGCTGGGCCTTATTTTTGAAGATCCTTTGATGAATCGACTTATCAGTCGATTATTTGTAACATCCTCTGCTGATATTAATGACAGTGCCGCTCTCGCAGAGTTTAGCGTACTATACCCAACACCATCACCAAATCTTTCCGAAAGAAACTTCAAAATCTTTGCCACTGACACAACATACGGATCCGTATCATTCTGTCCATTCCATTGCCACCAAAGTTTTAGAGTTCCATTATAATTTTTTAATGTTGACTCTGTTAATGAAGCGATTGAAATATCAATTGCTTCTTTAGGTGTACCCTTTATTAATAATGCTTGGCCGATAACTTGGCGGCAACCAGGATAAGCTTCTTCGCTAGAGGGTGTTGACGTGATCTACAAGGAGAAACCAAGATGTTAGGATCTGCTTCAAACAGAACCCACTCTCCTACCGATAATTTTTGGAAGGTTGGGAACCAGACCTGAGTAGGCCAATGAGGTACCACCAGTACCCCTTCTGCCTTGTCATCCTTAATTTTTTTAATTACTCGAGTTATTAAAGAGAAAGGAGGAAAGGCGTAAAACATCCAATCAGACCAACTGATTGTGAATGCATCAAAAGCAAATGCCCCTGGGTCTCTTTTCCATGAGCAATAGACTGCACACTTACTGTTGATTCGCGAAGAAAATAAATCAATTTGTAATTTCCCGAAATTCTCTGTAATTAATTTAAAAGCGTAATCCGCTAATTCCCACTCAGCATCCGAATTATCGATTCGCGAAGAACGATCAGCTTCGACATTATCCTCTGAAGGAATATAAGTAGCGTAGACCCATAACCGACGAACCTCGCACCAATTCCACAGTTCACATGCTAACTCATGAAGACCAGAGAAGCGAACGCCTCCCATTCTATTGATGTAGGCCAACGTTGTAGTGTTGTCCACCCTGAGTAAAATGTCTAGATTTCTCAGATCAGCTGCAAAACATTTCAAGGCTAGCAAAGCCGCCTTAAGCTCCAAATGATTTATATGAAGACTCCTTTCCTGTTGGTTCCACAATCCATTGGCATTTTCACCATTGCAAAAAGCACCCCACCCAGATAAAGAAGCATCCGAATAAATTGTTCTCTCATACCGATTGTTTCTAATCTTCCGAGATGCATTTGGTAGAGCTAGCAGCCACCAATCCCAGTCTCTTATGGTAAATTTAGGTACTGACATGATAGCATCAAAACAACCCTTACTTTTGTTTATACCTGGATTTTTGCTCTCTCAAACAATCTGCAATGTAACAAGCTATATTCTACTGCTGGACAACAAGCTACCAACGACCCAACAACTTTGGCAAAATCACGGATTTTCATACGTCCTTTCTTTTTAAGAATTTCAATTTGATTCTGTACTGCGAACTTTTTCTCTTGCGGAAGCTCAACCTTCATAGAAACTGAATCCAAAATAAATCCCAAATATTTACATTTCCTTCCGGGCACTAATTTTGACTTTTCATAATTTACAATAAATCCTAACCTCTTCAGCAAGGCAATCGTTTGAGTTAGATTTTTTCTGCATTCTCCAATTGACTGACCCAAACATAAGAAATCATCCAGGTACACAACCGAGAGCCAACCGTTGAAACGTAAATAATTTATAACAGGTTTTAATAATTTTGTAAATGTTAATGGACACGTACATAAACCAAAAGGTAAGCACACAAACTCATAAATTTTTTCATTATACAAGAATCTTAAAAACTTGCAATGTGGTCTCCACACAGGAATCAGGAAATAGGCGTCTTTTAGATCAATCGTCCCCATGAAAATACCTTGTTCTAGAAGACCGCAAGCTGATCTAAGATCCTCGAGTTTAAAATGTTCTGCAACAATAAAAGTATTTAACTTTTTCAGATTCAAAATAAACCTCTGCTGACCATCAGATTTAGGAACCAGAAAAAACGAAGAAAGAAACTGATCTGGAACTTCCTCAGCTTCCACAATCGCTCCTATTGAAAGTAGTCTATCAATTTCTAATTGAATGTATACCGATTCCTGTTCCGACCAATTTCTGGACGGTGGAGGATTAATTTGGAGGGGGGTTGATTCAAAAGGTATTTTATATCCTTTCACAGTCTGGATGATAAACTTATCCTCAGTGATCGATTCCCAAACCTTTATAAAATGTTTAAGGCGACCCGCAAAAATATTTACGTCCTGCTGGACTAGCGATTCTGAGATCGCTGATTTTGTTGCCGATATTGACTCGATTTCGGGTAAGTTGATTGTTTCGGTGGAAATCTGGAAGTCAGTGGTTTTTTCATGACTGATGTTCTCCCGCCCGTCTGAGACACTGACTTCTTCTGGCTCGACGAGCCCTTCGAGTTTAAAGGACCGGGTGAAACAAAAGTTTTCTTAGCTGGAGCTGACTTCATTTCCTCGCCAACTTTCCCAATAGCCTTAATTTCTTTTACTTTATCCACTAATTTCTCTCCGAATAAGTAACTATCTGTTACTCTTTTTTCCAGTGCAGTAGACCATTGTTTGGATAAAGTAGGTAGGATGCAAGCCTTACGTGCCACTGTTTGAGATCTGTGAATTTCGATTAGTAACTTCGCAGCATCCCAGATCTGCTCTAATCTTTTCACACTTTCTGGATCTCTCAGTGGTGCCAATGACTCGATCGCGGGAGCCAACGCTGCCAAAGCAGACCCTGCCAATTTCTGAGTTGCTCCAAAATATTTGTCTTTTTTCAAGGCCGATTCTTTCAGATTTACCGCCACTTCATCATTTAGAATCGGTGGTTCGAATGAAAGCTTACCCTTTCTAGGGTATTTTTCCAAAAGTGAATCCTTCACCTCTTTTTTAAGACCTTCTGACAAATATTTTTTCCAACGCACAGCGACACTTGAATGTAAAATCAATTCAGGCTCTTTTTGTGCAGGATCTTCCCCAAAGATACGAAGAGCATCTGCATCTAGTTCCCATGGAATTTCGTCTGCAGCCGGTGTAACAGAATCTTTAACATTTTCCACAGTAAGATCACCTACTTCTGTAGGTCCGTCTTTTTGATTTTCAGTTATCTCGGTGGAAGGATCCAGATCGATAATCTGGGTTTTCTCCGAATCAATATGTTGCTGTGCCGCAGGATCTTGCTCCTGCTCATTGGTCTCTGCAGACAAATTAAAACAAATTAATTTTGATGCCAATCGTAGTTCATTTGTTTAATTTGTTAAAAAACAAACATGGTTAGTTTGTTTATTTTACTTCCAACTTATCTCTCGGATAAGACAGAGTAATTTAATCTCTACTTAACCTTCCAGGAAAAGTCTGATTACCATGTATGACTTATTTTACCTCACGGATAAAACAAATCACTCATAGAAACATATATATATATATATATATATATATATATATATATATATATATATATATATATATATATATATATATATATATATATATATATATATATATATTATAAATATTCTAGTTTGAATATTATTACTCGCCTCACGGGCATGAAAGTCTGTTTAAAAACGTTAACATTTTATGCTAACGTTTAAACATAGCCATAATTTACTTCAATTACCTTCAATAATTGTTGTGTTTGTATTAGGCGTCACTAATACTGGAGCCTCTCGTGTTAGAATGACTTCTCTTATTGCAGAAAAACCCGTTACGATTTCTTCCATCCTGTCCTCTAATTTTCGGAGTCTTTTAGACGTCCTTTCTCTTGAATGATCACAGCTTCTGGATCTCTTCTTATGACTACCCATTACTTATAATTAATTGTAAAAATAAAATTTAAAAATGTTTATTTAATGCACTGACGTGTGGTATATTTGACACAAAAGAAACGAATGAGTAAACAACTATAACGGGGTGCCATGGTAACCTGGAGGCGCTTGTGTTTTTTATTTTTTGGCTCTGAACTTGTGGTTATTGACATAAAAGTAGTGATACTACCTTCGTAATCTCGAAGTGCGAGACACGAAGGATAATTTATTATTAATTATTTTCATTAAAAATAAATTATTCTAACTTACGAAAAATCATTTTAAATAATATCTAACTCATTTTTACAATGCAAAACATTTATAAATATAAATAGTGAATAAATTTCGATTATTTCCCCAATTTCCTAGATCAAATTATTTTGTATTTTATAAATACGTATTTCGACTGCAAAGTAGTCATCATCAGTATGAATTACAACGTTGTTCGTTGAACGAACAAGTGTGCAAACCGTCACCAAATTAACAACGAGTAACATCTCCTCAGAGAATCATTA